>CAUYQG010148286.1:0-44739 GCA_963574415.1 Tarsius wallacei
GAAGTGATAAAGGTCAAAATGACAAGCTTCTGCAAAGCTAAAGAAATCATTGAGAGAGCAGGGAGACAGCCCACAGATTGGGAAAAAATATTTGCCAACTGTATATCTAACAAAGGCCTGACATCTAGGATTTACAAGGAACTCAACCATGCCAAAAAGAAAAAAAAAAAACATCCCCATTAAAAAGTGGGCAAAAGACATGAATAGACACGTCTCAATAGAAGATATATGGGCAGCCAACAGACACATGAAAAAGTCTCAGCCTCATTATCAGAGAAATGCAAATCAAGTCCAAATTGAGATACCACCTAACTCCTGTGAGAATGACCATCATTAATAAAATAACAGATGCTGGTGAGGATGCATAGAATAAGGAACGCTTCTACATTGATAGTGGGAAGGCAAACTAGTGCAACCTCTTTGGGTGGGAGGTGGGATTGGCAGTTGAGGGAAACTGCCAGGGGAGAGAGGGGAATACCTCATCAACAGGGGTATCTGCATAATCAACATTTGTATACCTAACCCTGAATTTTACGCCACATCTTTATAATAAAATTTTTTAAAAAGCAACTCTGTTATATTCTCAGAGCACTTTGTATAGGCCCAAATGATAGTACTACATTTTGTATTTGTTTATTTCCATATATGTTTCCCAACTGGGCTATGAACTCCTAAGAGCAAGCTCTATGTTTTACTCATCTCAACAACCACAGAAACTAATCAGAAACCAATAGATGACCTGATTTAATCATTTCTCATTTTTATTGCAGTTACTCATTTTAAAAGCAGCTAAGAAGTTAGAACAGTATTTACTCCAGATAATTATTTATCAGAATGGTGGAAGAAAATGGAAAAACTGAGATGCTGAAGAGTTATTATTATATTTATTTGTATAGAAGTGCTGGGATAAAAAAAATATGAAAATAATGTTTTGCTGACAGTAGTAAAACAAGTAGAATACTACTTTTAAAATTATTTTTATTTTAAAGATGTGAGGTACTATTCAGGATTAGGTATGCAAGTAGTCATCATCCTGGTAAAGTCTTGGTGTCCTTTTGGTTCCAATTCACTTGGTTTGAGATCAAGCACACTTATTCATGTTATGTGCTCCCTCCCCTCCTCTGATGGTTTCTGTCTACTGCCAATCCATTTCTTATAGTATTATGGGAAATGTTCAGGTCCACTTATGAGTGAGAACATGTGGTACTCAGCTCTTAGTTTCTGTGATAGATCACGGAGTATAATATTACTATAAGGCTACAATAATCAAAACAGCCTGGTATTGGTACAAGAACAGGCTTGGAGAACAATGGAACAGGATAGAGATTCCGGAAGCAAAACCTCAATTTTTCATCTAACTCATCTCAACAAAGTCTCCACCAACAACAACTGGGGACAAGGGAATCTATTCATTCAATGATACTAGGAAAACTGGCTGACCACATGCAGAAAATAGTAAAAGCACCCTTACATATCACCATACCAAAAAAATCAACGTTAAATGGATCAAAGACCTAAACGTAATATATCATACTATAAGAATCTTAGAAAACACAGAAAATACCCTTATGGGAATCAGAATAGGCAACCAATTCCTGGTCAAAACCACAGAAGTCCATGCCATAAGAGATAATATAGACCAATGGGACTTAATTAAACTCAAATATCACTTTTTATTAACCATGCATGACTTTTGATCTAAATTTCACTGTTCCCTAAGCTAGCCGATGAATCTAGAGGGTCTATTTTAGATTTTGAAGTTGTTATCCACTCTCTCAAGAAATGGTGCTCTGTAACAAATGAAAGGAGTTTTAAAAGAATAATGAAAAATGCACATAAATGCTTTAAAGTCCTCTTAAAACACAAGCTACTGTAATGCAACATCAATTCCAAAATATCAGGAAATAAAATACTGGATGTTCTCATGACAAGGCAGCTTTAGGGAGGAAGTAGTTCTGACTATATTAAATTGCTATTCATCTATAACAAAGAAAAACATTTGGCAGGGATAGATTTAGCAAGATGAACTTACAATATCCAACGAGAAGATAGACTCCTGGACTGACAAAAGAATGTGGAAATGAGGCAGAAGCGACGTCACTGTTCACCATAAGCTGTCCTCTGGATATGGTTGAATAAAAAACTTAATGAATTGAGATAACTCCTTGAACATTAAGTCTGGGACTCTTGCATGGTCCTTACTTTTAAATGGTGTAGCAAAGACAGCAATTGATTCTATGTGGAAGTTTGCTGTGCATCCATGACATATTGACTAAAACACCCCTGTATTAATGAAAATATTCAGAATAAAAGAATTATATTTAGAAATAAAATATACAGCCAACGTTAAGGATTTTCATCAGTGACTACATGTGGACTGCTTCTGGACACTATCATCATTTGTATTAAGAGTTAGTTGATCAAATATATTCACAAGCAGACAAGAGATTGAGAGGTTTTGTTTTGTTTTGTAAGCTGGTACAATCTGTCCTCATCTTTATATCACCAGGATTCTCCATACTGTGTTCATACATGGTTAATTCTCAAAAAACAAGTGCAAGATTGAATCAACAAATGCTGAATTTTGTTATAGAAAGCAAGTGTAAGTATTTGAACAAGGGAAAACTGAGAATGAATGTGGAATTTGAAAGACAATACTCTCTTAATTATTTAAAGTAATAGGATGAAGTAGTGAAGGTCTGGGCAAAAGGAATGTAGGTTAAAACGAATTGTGGAATACCAGGGACACAATCATGGTAGCTTTTGGTGCCTAACTGAATACAAAGGGAAAGAAGAGCAGAATATCACAGAGAAAGCCAAGTTTACTAGACACAGTAGGCCTGACATGTCATTAAAAAATGATGACTTGCTCTAGTTTGCAAGCAAAAACATATTGAGCTCATTTTCAAGAAACAACCTTCTAAATCACATTGACTATAGGTTTGCTGTAAAAGCAGACAGGAGGCCCATTTCCAGGTGCCATAGGCTATTATTTCAAAAGCACAGCTACTCTAATTACTTTACCTCAGCATTCAAGTTTCTCTATGTGTGTCCCGTGGCCTGTCTACGGGATGAACTTGAGTCAGTAGACTGGGCAGTTACTTCCTATATGAATGGCCAAGCTAATAATCAGACTGGACACAGCAAGAGCTAGTAATTTCTGAGTCATGCTCTCTCTGCAACTAGTAAACCTTATATTAATGGGATAAATGTAGGGAACTTGCTACATCCCATTCAAACATAATAAAATGAGTATTATCATGTCCTCTTACATGTTCTATTAAGCACTTTTAATAGGAAATGTTTTCTTTTGGGGGGGTTTCCTTTGTTCTTTTTATTTTTCTATTTGTTTATTTTGTTTATAGATATATATTATTTTAAAGATGTGGGGTACAATTCAGGATTAGGTATACAGTTGGACATTGTACAGGCAAAGTTTGGGTCTCCCTTTAGACCTCACTTTGCCTGGTTTGAGTTCAGGTACCCTTATTGATTTTATGTCCATTGCCTCACCCCTGCAGTATCCCACTACTGCCAATCCCTTTCTAGTAGTAGTAGTAAAAATGAAGGAAGTTGGCATTGTCAGGGACTCAGAACAGTACATGAAGGAAATGGAAGTCAGTAAGGTATTATTTTGTTTGCAAAGCCTCTGTTCTCACCACTAGGACAAGCAGCAACTGATAACAATATATTTGGATACCCTAGGCAAAAACTTTGTATTGATTGGAAAATTTTTAAAATATTAGAATTTCAGTGAGTTTTCTGAGAAGAAAAAAAAAATTAGAAGAAGCCCATACACTAATCTGAGTGAGGTCAATTTTTATAATTAACAATAAAAATATTGGGCAACCCCCTGGGATCCCCTCCCACTGTGGAAGCTTTTCTATCCTCTCAGTAAATCCTGCTTTAAAAAAACCAATAGAAATACCAACAACAATGACATGCTTATAGTATGTATTCTGTGCCAGGCACAAATTTAAATCAATTATGTAGAGCTATTATATGTAGAGCAGAAATAATGGCATTCAGGGTTTTTTTCCCTTTTCTGTGTTTTCTCTTCATAATACTTTGTGAGTGCTCTGAAAAATAGCTAAGAAGTTAGAACACGTCCTGAAAAGGAGAGTTGTACTGAATGCCCTAGGGTACCTTGGGTTTGCTCAATCCCAAATTTAATTCCTGGAACCTATACTTATGACTTTGGGAAAATTATGCAATCTCTGTGATAATCAGTTTCCTCATCTATAAATTGTGGTTAATCTTGGTTCTTACTTCATAGTGCTATCGGTAGATACCATATAAAGTGATGGCAAATATCATTAGACTTGAGTCCTTAAACTTAAGTTCACCCCTTATTTGTGGATTTGTTACTTGAGAAAGTTGCCTAACTTGTCGTTGCATCAGTTTCTTCATTTGTAAGAAAAATAAGAAGGTCATCCCTTTCAATGGCTTGTGAGGATCAAATGTGAAAATTCTTGTAATGAATTAAGCTAAGAATCTAACACAAGAACGCACTCAGTAAGTGTTATCCATGGGAGCATAGTTTGGTCTCATTTTCAGACCAAACTCATAGAGATGTTACTTCCTCTACTCTTGGTAAATTGGCTTTATTTATTCTTGAGATTTTGCTCTACTCAAGAGCAGATGAAAATTGGTCAGGTGTGGTGGCGCACACGTGTAATCCCAGCACTTTGGGAGGCCAAGGCAGGAGAATCACTTGAGCCCAGAAATTCAAGACCAGCTTGGGCAACATCGTGAGACCTCGTCCTTGTAAAAAAAAAAAAAAAAAAAATACAAAAATTAGTTGGGTAGGGCAATGCAGGTTTGTAGTTCCAGCTACTCAGGAGGATGAGGTAGAGAGATTGCCTGAGCCCAGGAGATGAATACTATGGTGAGCCACTATCGTGCCACTGCACTCCAGCTTGGACCACAGAGTGAGATCCTGCCTCAAAAAAAAAAAAAAAAAAAACCAGATAAAAATTCATTGTAAACATTGTTAAGTCAAAAAAACTTCAGTAGGTCACAGGGATTGTGCTTATATATTCTCACTCATAAGGAGACCTTGAACAACTATCGTTAATACTATAAGAAAAGGATTGGTAGTAGCCGGAAACTGCCCGGGGAAGGTGGATCACACCTAATCAACAAATGTACCTGCATAATCAACGTTTGTATACCTAATCCTGAATTGTACCCCACATCTTTAAAATAAAAAAATTAAAAAGTCCTGAATATTCAAAGATTGTTTTCAGTCTTATGCTGGAAAGTACTACTGAAATAATGTCCTGCCCGCGGGTTCGAGACCCACCTGGGCAGGCGAAACCTCATCTCTACAATAAATCAAAAAAATTAGCTGGGCTTGGTAGCGTGCACCTGTATTTCCGGCTACTCGGAAGGCTGAGGCGGAAGGATCGCAGGAGCCCAGCAGGTCGAGGGTGCGGTGGCCAGAAGCGGCCACTGCACTCCAGTCTGGGCGACTGAGTGAGACTCCAACTCAAAAAAAAAAAAAAAAAGAAAAGAAATAATGTCTTCTGTGTCTCTCTTCCTTAAAAACAAACAAAAACACTTTCATGCTTCTCCCACACCTGATCCCCTAGTGCTACTCTGGGTTTTTTTTACTAGGTTTATAACTTCTTCACCAAAAATCGAAACCCTTTCATGCTCACTGCCCTTCTTTGTCCATTATATGCTTACTGACCTTGCAGTGCTAGGCTGATTGTGGCTTAAGCACTTCACCTACCTATAGCTCCTATCCCACTATCATATTATAATAGACTCAAGGCTTCCCTGAGAAGTTTGGAATCCCTGCAAGCTATAACACAGAAATTGAGATGCAAGACTTTCCTGCTCTAGCATTTACTACAACTTATTCCACGTGGAATAAATGTGGAGACCCTTTCCAGAACCACCCATGCCTAGCCTTGTTACTTACGTCTTTCTCTGCAGTAAAAAGTCCCTCTTTTCATGGGAAAATATATGTTTTTTCTTTGCCTTCTCATTTTGGTCAGAAAAAAAAAATCTGGTAGACATTCTTCTTCCTGTCCTACACCATTTTAATATTTATGAAAAATCTTGTGATGAACAAGATGTCTGTGCCTCCAGGCTTCCCTTCCCAGTAAATGGTACCGTAAGTTTTCCAACTGCCTGAACCAAAACTTTTTAATTTATTTCATACTCCTTTCCATTTTTCACCTCTTATTTCTATCCATCAGCAAATCTTATCAGTATTTTCTTTCTGAATAGATCCAGATTCTGACCAGTTCTCAAATTTCTACTTCCACATTCTGAGCCATCCCCTTCTAGGATCACTATAATATTCTGTGAATTGTTACCTTGCTTTAAATCTTGTCTCTTATTAGTCAATTTAGTCAATTTCTTATCTTACAGTTTCAGTCAGTCCTGTTAAAGCATAAATCAGATCAAGTATTGTTCAAGTTTAGACCTCTTCAGTGGCTTTGTAGTTCACTAAGAAAAAAATCCAGAACCCTTGCTTTACCAGTGACCTTTCCCTGGCTACCCTTGCAACCTTTGTTATTCAAGTTCATTGGCCTTTTTGCTGCTTCTTAAACATGTCAAGCAACTTCCACCAGTACCTTCAGCACTTGTTGCTGGAAGATTATTCCCCTAAATATCAGCAGGTTTCACCCTTTACTTCCTGTAGGTTTCTGATTAAATGCCGTCTTATTAGAAAGGCAAACTATCCACTTACTTGACTTTATTTCTCTTCATAGCACTTATTATCTCAGGACACGTTATAGGATATGTCTTATTGCTTATTCATTGTATTTCTTCCAGCATGAGAGTTCCCATGGAAGAGGATTTGTGTCTGTTTGCAGACTGCTACATATCCCTCCCAGAAGAACAGGCACACTCTTGGTTCTTAGCAAATATTTGTTGAGGGAATGAAATAACCTTGTAGTCTTTACCTCTTGATTTTCAAACTTATTTTTATTAAACTGTATCTATCAAAACAGCGTTTTCTTATAAAAATGTTGGTTGAGCTCTTGCAAATCAAAAACATATTAGTTTACAAGACCCACAACTGTTCAAAGAAGTCTGTTTTAGAGGTTCTAATTGTTTTTATTTTTAACATTTATTGAGAGATTCCACTGAGTTGGGCATTACCTGAGTATTCAATCTAGTACTAACTCATAAACAACAAATATTCCTTTATGGTCTCTCATTCTTGGAGTATAAGTTCTCTTGAAAAAATGAATACCGTTAGATCATTTTGGAAAGGTGTGAAGGGTAACATGAAAAAGAAGTACAAGAAATAGAAAGCCTCTATATGCTGAGAAAACTACAGAAGACTGAGAAACTTCTTTTCATATTTACTAGAGGGTAATCCAGCTCCTGAAATCAGTTCCACTGCCAAAGAAACTAAGATAATTACAACTGCCAAAGATTCCAAACTCCTGGAATTCAGGAAGAATGAATCTCTGACACAGTAGACTTTATTTTATATTTATTGTTAGGGTTGTAAAATAGCTATATATATTATAGGGTATATTAGATGTTTGGTGCAGACATACAATGAGTAACAATCAAGTTAGGGTAATTGGAGTATCTGTTACCTTAAACTTTTATCATCTTCTTGTGTTAGTATCATTCTAATTCCACTCTTTTAGTTATTTTTTTAATTTTTAATCATTATGATTACATACTAGTTGTATATACTTATGGTCTCAATAGTAGAAAGTGATTTATTGATAAGGTATGTAATGTATAATGATAAGGTATATAATGTATAATGATTAAATCAGGGTAATTGGGGTATTCATCACCATAAGCATTTATTATTTCTTTGTGGTAGGAACATTCCAATTCCACTCGTGGTTATTTTAAAATATATAGTAAATTTTTGTTCACTGCAGACTTTTGAGATTGAAAAAAAAATAGTCTTCATTTGTATTCTCCCAGAGTACTCTCACATAGCTCTAATTTTATGCATAATACTTTAAGGATAATAGCATATGTTCATTCATGTGAAAGATTAATAATGATTGGCTGAAAATCAGCATATATTAAGACGTCATAGTCCACTACTTAAAATCTCTAAACAGAAGAGATGTTGGCATGGCCATTTCACTCCCTAATTAACTCCTGGGCATTTGAATCCAAAATTAGTAAGTAGGAAAGTGACAATTAACCTAAATGAAAATTTTCTGATTTTCTACTGTGTTAATATATCTCATCTTTTGCTTTAAAGCCAACTTGGCTTCATTTTTTTCTTCTTTGTTAATAAACTGTGATTGTGTCTTGTAATGAATAAGCCCATAAACCATCTGGCTGTTGTCTCACGGCTCATTACGTGCTATGGGCCACTGTGAGATGCTGCCTCAGGTAACATTTAAACTGGTGCATGCAGAGAAAGTCACTTTCTATTATTGAGACCATACATTGAAAAAAAAAAAAAAGAAAGAAGAAGAAGCTCTCCCCTTTCTTAATATCAATATTTAAGATTAAGGTGAGGCTAGTCAAATAATAAAGCAACCTATAGTTCTTGTTTTGGGGTTTTAAATTACAATCCTCTGCACATGCATATATAGGTTACATGAACAAAGACGATAATGTTTATACACAGGGCTGTTGAGACTTCTAGCACATTTGTCATCTCTTAATTATTAATTATGTATTTTCATATTATCATATTGTTTTGTAAAGCACTGTGAATATTTCATGAAGACTAGGAACTGGAAGTCTACAATGGCATTCTAACATTCTTCCTGGGATGAATTTGTGCGCCTAGAGACCACATCATCATGGACATGTGAGGATCATTTGTTTCTTTCCAATACATGCTACCAACTACCACGTATTCCACTTTTGGTCCAGATCTTCTACTTTTAATAACGTGCTGTCTCCTGTGCATAAAATATCATCTTAACAAAAATCACGATTAGTGCTCTAAATGGTAATTTGTCATTCTGCTGCTATTAATGAAATGTTTACCATAGCTGGGGTACTGTGGAAACAATATTTCAAAGAATAAAGTTTGGAGAGGAAAAAAAGAAGGAACCAGTGTACACAACATGCAAATGAGATATATTAAAATCATAATTTCATTTGAGGCATAGTGTGTCATAATGCTGCTATGTAGCCATGAGACAGATCCACGATCCAAGTAAATGAAAGCAGATTGCAAAGTGTATTATGTAATTGTTTTATAAATTTTTTTCAATCAAAATTAAGTTTTTATATTATCTTGTTATTGCCAGAAAGAGAGCATAATGTTGCTTGTTTGATGAGTGTTAGAAAACAGTATTTAAAGAAATGACTTTAATGTGTAAGAATCGAAAAGTAATTTTAACATTTTAAGGAAGAAAATGTTAAAAAACATTTTCTCTTAAAACTTTGCTAGATGTTTAGAAACAACCTAATAACTTCCTTAAGATACTATAATACCAATATACTTCTATTTTGATTTATTTTATGGGACAAGAACTGAATATGAGTTTAATTAAAAGAAATGTTAATACGTGATTTGGGTTAGTTAATAAATACTGAAAAACACTTACCCTGAAAGAATGATTTACAATATAGTAAAAAGACTGGATGGTTTCCTTTAGAGTTAGGTGGTTCATCTGTATTTTTGTAGATATGTAGATAATATTATTTTTTGTAATAAGATTGGTACTTAAAAATAAAAAAACCTTGGACTCTGAAACGTGCAACATTGTACTCTCTTTCTTCCTTGATGGTCTCAGATAAGTCATTCAACCTCTAGAGGCCTCTATTTCCTTCTCTTTATTTCCTTGTGAAGATCATACTACTTGTATACCCTACAAGAGGGGTAGCTGCTTCGCAGATTTCTGGTGAGGTTAATTCAAAGAGTGTGAAGCACTTTTGAAGAGTTAAAAGAATGTTTGATCATAAAATTGGGGAAGGTAGATGTTCTAGTTTTAATCTTGGTTCTGCCACTTTTTAATTGCCTCAGCCTAATTATGTAAAAATGTGTGAGTGTGTGTGTGTGTGTGTGTGTGTGTGTGTGTGTATGAATATGGGTGTATTTTTTCACATTGTCAACATAAAGTTCTTACCCAAATGCAAATCTCAGCATGCCATTCCCACATTTTTCTCTTTTAGAGAAAGCCCATATTAATTAGTATGTTAGTATATAACACCTTGCTCTGAATCCTGTCCACCTCCGGTTTTCTCTTGTCAAATCTTGTACTCTATCTGCCGATCTATTTGCTCTTCACTAAAACAACTCCTCTCCAACCAGTATCTCCAATCCATTTGATAAAATTCAACATATTTATCACATCCCTGGTGTCCCCAAGATACCCCTACTCTGTTCCCACAGGATAATATGCTTTTCTCTACCATAGCACTATATTAAGCTTTATTGCACTTATTAGTTGTATTGTGTCTCTATCAGATTCTAAGTTTCTTTAATGGGAGATGCATTTATTTTTATATTTTTTCTTAATTGCAATACTAAAAGGGGGAGCACAAAATACTAAGAAGTATTTGATTCTTTTCATCTTCTCTACTCTCCAAAAATATTTTAATATTATTTCTAAAATCCAGTGCTAAGTTTGGACAGAAACTTCAGGAGTATGGCACTTCCCTGAAGGTTTTTGTTTGCTTGTGTTTGATGTGCTTATTGGAGTTGCACAATTCATCTTACCGTGTCAGAGAGTGAACATTAAAAAACCAAACACAATTCAGAATGTGTAAGATGACTGACCTAGTTTACAATTTCACAGGTTTGGATGAATATTTTATGTGGATTCTGAAAGAGCTTTCACTTACACTGGATCTCATACCTTTTGTTGGTGGCGATTGGGAGCTTTTTTGAGTCACAGATGGAGATTTTCACCTGAACACAGCTGCTGCCAAGGAAGTCCCGCAGAGAACACATTTCAAACCTGTGACTCAGCAAGAGATGACCAAGGACTGGAGCACACGGTGTGGAGCACTTGGCCAAGGGTGCACAGCCCTGAGTTACCCAGGGTGCCCAAGAGCAGGCTTGTTTATTTTCTTCAAAACCAATAAGCAAACGCATCTGCTTATTATAACCTAATGACATGAGACTTTAAATGAAACAATGCCCAAACTGCCAAAGTCAGGTCATTGAAATTATACTTCATAATTAGGTGTACAAATAAAATGTGGAAATACATAAAGGAACTTATGAAAAAGAAGTACATATTGAACTTTTAAGGCATGATAAAAAATATTGACAATTTTGGGAAGTGTAATGGGAGTCTTCAATTAACTTATAAAAATAGTGTTGGAAAAGTCATATATCCACTAATTGGAGAATGATTATGAAATTACATGAGAATACTTTATTATTATGAAACTTGTTTAAATGTAACATACATTTAAAGATAGTTCTATATAAAGGAAATAGTCAAAACCTTCCTATTGGAAGATTTTTTTTCCTTATGTTTAAGCAAAAACACAAATTTTTAATAAAGACCTATATTTGCATATAACAAAGAGATATGGGCAAAAAATACATTACACACACACACATACACACACACACACACACACACACACACAGCCAAGTTTCTGATTGGTCCAGTAAATCTTCAGTATAGTAGATGTTCTAATGACTTTTTCCCCACTGACTTCAGACAGCTGTTAACAGCTACTATAAATCCTTATTGTCAAGCATAAAAGCTAATTACTATCATAGGTTAGGAATCAATTTTTCCCTTCTCTCGGTGCCACAGTGGGTTATTATACAATTAGCGACATAAAGGAGATTTTTATGCCTGATCTTAAAGCATTTATTATTGTCCACAGTGAGAAGCAGCTATACATATTTCTGGTTGTGTTGTGGTGATTCTCATATTGACAACTGTGTACACTTTCTGTACTTTGATGAAATAAGTGTGAAGAAAGCCTGGGAAATTTAACAAAGGAGTTGTATAAGTAAAGATATAAAACAAATAAATGTGCTGCAGAGTACTTGGCACATACCTGGAAAAGTTCTGAAATAAGCTTTTATTTAGAGCTTCTTAAGTCTGTAAATCAATGTCTTATGTCAGTTTTGTAAAATTTCAAGACAGTATCTCCTTAAATATTGTTTCCATTCTATTCTTATTCTCTGTTTCTTGAACTTCAGAACAAAATATACTAGTTGTTTTATACGGTACATATAGGTATCACAATCTTTTTTGTCTTCCTACTTTCTTTTTATACTTCAATCTACATATTTTCCACAGTCCTATCTTTCACTTTAATAATTTTTTCTTCAGCTCTGTTTAATGTCTAGTTTAATGGTCTATTGAGCGCTTCCATTTCTTATTTCTAGAATTTTCCTTTGCGCTTATATATAGATTCCATTGCTCTGATGAAATTCACAATATTGTCTTTACTTGGACATACAAATCAGAATTATTTTAATGTTTAATGAAAACTCCCATGTCTGTATTATATTTCTAAATTATTATTATCTCTTTTTTTTTTTTTCAAATTTCTTTTTGATCCTGTCTCCAGACATGCCTGGTGATTTTAGATCATAGTATAAGAAAACATTGTAAAAACTTGAGGTGATGGAATATTCTCTCAAGGAAGGATTTTATTTTCTGTTGGAAAATCAATTAAGTAGAGACAGAATACTTTGTATCAATCTGGCAGTAAATGATTGGAGTTGAGGCTTTTAATTATTGAGCCTCAATCAATTTGCAGTTTGCTTTTACTCCTAGAGTGTCTGTTTTCAGGGGTTGCTATTACAAGTCTTAGTACTTACTAGGACCCTTTCTCTTTGGCTGACTTTGAACTCACAATTTTGTTTCCTCAGCACTAAAAGACTGCCAAGAGCTCTCACTAACTTTGATTTCTCCATTTCTATTTCGTGCTTGGATTCTTGACCTTTCCTTCCATTCATCTTCAAAATCTGTAAAATGCATGTGGTTTCCTTTTCTCCAGAATCTTGGTTTCCAAGTTCCTAGCTGCCTTGGTAGCCCAGAACTTCAATCCTGAGCTCCTGCTTTCTCCTCAACTGGACCTGTATCAGTCATCAAATACCTTGTCCAGCTAACTCCGAGGCATATCTGTTCTTTTGGAATTTGGCCATTCAAGTTTTGACTATCTTGAGTATTCTCTGATAACTTTAAGCAATGATTTCAGATCTTTTTTTTTTCAATGTATACATCATTTACAGTGGTTGCTTTCAGAGAGAAATTAGTCTTGTATAATATAATCTTTCATAGTTTGAAGTGGAAGTTGTATAATACTCTCCTTAAATGTCCTAAATAAGATTTTATCTATTAGAAAAAGTATGTACAGGAAAAAAATGAGTAAGAGAAGGTATTAGAAGCGAAAAATGAATAAGGTGTTCCTGATAAAAGATAATAATAGAAGAAAAAACTGAAATAATTTACAAAACAAATAAAACTGAGATTTTTTAAAGACTATTTTGCTTTGGGAAAAAATAAAACAGTTAAAAACAGATATACTTATAAGGTGTTTTGCTATACAGTCAAGTAAAACAGATTGACTTTTATCTGTAAATTGTTATTGATTGTGAAAATCAGCTGGCTTGTGTTGTTAGAAATCAGAACACAGTGCATAAGGTTGAATAAATGTGTTGCCTAGTAAACTTGTGCTAAATTACATTCAACTGGCATGTAGTTTAATGATTTTTTTCATAAGATGTGAACATGTATATATCAAATGGAGTGCTTTATTCTGTCAAATTTGTAGGCAAAGGGCTTACAAGCCTCACAAAAAGATAAGAGAAGTCATAAAAGTGATGAGGCAAAGCAGATATCCAAATGGCAAAAGTGATCTAATTTATCTATGAACATTTAACTGAAATTAATTCTTAAATGATCGATCATATTTTCTGACAGCAACTGTAACTGCCTCTGTGCATAAGTTAGAGTCATTCATTGTGGAGATTATAAAGATGATCAATGACATGGCTTTCTGACAAGTCAAATCACAAATGCATTGAAATTCCTTATGCCATTCATGAAATGTCTACCAATGAACACATTAGGCATTCAGAATTGCCAGGTATACATTTAGGTATATACCAAAGAAAACATACACATTGATTTGAATACAATTCTTTGAGACATTGTGGATCAGTATATATTAGTTTCCCTCTGACTATGTGGCCAATTTGCAGTGTGAAAAATGAAAAAAATGTACAGGTCTTTCAGAGAAGACTCCTTCCATTGTTAGTAGGAAAGATGGTGACAAACATACAATTATTTTTTGAACAAAACTGACTAAACTTGTGAAACATCTCTGGCATTTGGTAGGTGCTAAGCATACAGAGACTCCAGTAAATCATTCAGCCCTGTTCTGAAAATGCATAAAATATAGTTGGGATGTCAGATACATAAATCAACATAAAAGGTAGTATGCGACAAATGTTATTCATTTGTTTTCCCAACAAATAATTTTTGAATAATATTATACCTTAAGCTTAAGGGAGTTTAAGTTTGTCAAATTTGAAAATGTATAAACACAAAATAAGGTAAATATTATGGTAGACATTAGCAAAGTTTTTAAAAAGAGCTCAGAGGAGATACATTTAAAACAAATCGCGAATTTAGAAGAAGATTCCCTGTGGGAGAGGAGATATCACTCAATTAGGTGATAAAATTGATGGGGTTCCCCAGGCAGAGGAAGAAATGAACATAAATAGAATGTGGTGATTTTGTACTGTGACAATTTAGCTAAAGAGGAACCAAATTTTCAGAACGACTGTCCCCCTATGGTTAGGGTTAGGCAAAAGAGGTTCAAGTGAGATTTGGAAGGTACAAGTACAGCAACAGTAATCGCCTGTAGAAGATTAGTACAAGTTCCTGTGCAGGGTTTAGCACGTTGCTGTGCTCTGCTGGCTCTTCTCACTGGTGTGCTGCTAGACCCAAAGCTCCTCAGCCTGCTGTCAGATTTCTTTCTTCTTCAGCTTCTTTAAGTCCCAAGTCAGACATGTGCAACTCTGGGATGAAGGGCATCAACTTTTCCTGCTGATTGCCTGCATCATTTGGGCTTGAGACAGATTTGCAGTGGTCCTTGGGAATTCCAGGTTATTCCCAATGGTCTTAGTTTGTCCTTGATTTTTTTTTTTCTATTTTATGTAGAGCTTTCCTTCATAACTTCTTAGAGACCAATCAAGGCAACTTCTAGCCCACCACCACATACAGAGGTGACTCCTTCCACAGACTTCTTCTCCAGTCTTCCTTGTGGTCCTTGGTTAGTGACTTTTCTCTGATGCTCCAACCATCTGCGTCTGAAACATTACTTCATCCATTTTCCCCTACCATTTTGCAAGGCATAAATCCTCACGATAAATGTTTTATTTCACATCATTCATTGTTATTCTGGTTCCATGATTGAATCTTAACCCACACTTATAGTAATTAATTTCTTTAATACATTTATTTAACAACTATAAATAGATGGTGTAGCTGGAAGAAAAGATGGATGTGGAGAGGAGCAGGAAATAAAGCCAGAAATGAACATCATCAAGAGCTATTTTAAAATAAGATGTACCTTAGGTTTCCATTTTTTACAAATCTCACTGCTGCTTGTGCAAATGGATTGGAGTGGTTGGATCTAAGACAGAAAAATAAAACAAGTAGATTAGACTAGTGTACATTCAAGAGGATAATGTTAGAAATCTCTACACAAGTATAGGGGTGAATGGAGGAAAAGACAGGGATTAAAAATAAGTACAGGCCGGGCGCAGTGGCTCAAACCTGCAATCCCAGTACTTTGGGAGGCCAAGGTGAGAAGATTGCCTGAGTCCACGGGTTCGAGAAAGCCTGGGAAACTTACTGAGACCTCATCTCTACAATAAATCAAAAAATTAGCCAGGTGTGGTAATGCACACCTGTAGTTCTGGCTACTTGGAAGACTGAGGCAAAAAGATTGCTGGAACCCAGCAGGTCTATGCTGGGGTGGCCATGAGTGTGCCACTGGACTCCAGCCTGGGCGACGAAGTGAGACTCCAATTCAAAAAAGAGGAAGAAGTACAAAAACATCTTAATAAATGTTTCAAAGAATGTTTGTGTTCTTCCTGTCATTAGTCTTTGCACAAGCAGTGGTTTTCCAAGCCCAAGTCCTTGGCTCTGTTTTGCAAGCTGCCTATAAGTCATAACACTTTAAGAGTTTATATAAAAAAAATGAGAGAGAAGATGAAGAGTAAGAAGGAAAAGGAGAAGAGAAGGAGGAGGAGGAAGAGGAGGAGGAGGAGGAGGAGGAGGAGGAGGAGGAGGAGGAGAAGAAGAAGAAGAAGAAGAAGAAGAAGAAAGTAGCTTATAGAGTGCATTACAAAATGAATATAATTATTGATTATATATCTGGTTGAATGTATGTGGGTATGAGTGTGTGTGCTGGGTAAAAAAATATATATATCTTTATGCATCTTGATCAGGAACATTTGAAATCCTCTAGTTTTGGGGCACCTAAATATGAGGTTACTTCTTGGAGAACCTATAATTTTTAGTGAAGATTCGAGAAGACAGATCTCAAAATCTCAAAATCTCAAAATCTCAAAATCTCAAAATCTCAAAATATCAAAATCTCAAAATATCAAACAAAAAATTAATAGAACAGCTACAGTAAAATAACGATTGCTTTGTCTATATTCAAATAAAATACAACTATTGCCGGGCTCGGTGGCTCAGCCTGTAATCCCGCGCCTTGGTAGGCTGAGGTGAGTGGATTGCCTGAGCCTGCGGGATCGAGACTCACCTGGGCAACTTGGCGAGACCTCATCTCTACAATAAATCAAAAAATCAGCCGGGCGTGGTAGCACGTGCCTGTAATTCTGGCTACTCGGAAGGCTGAGGCAGAAGGATTGCCGGAGCCCAGCAGGTCGAGGCTGCGGTGGCCGGGAGCGGCCACTGCACTCCAGTCTGGGCGACAGAGTGAGACTCCAACTCAAAAAAAAAAAAAAAAATTACAACTATTATTGGTTTTCTACTCTGAAGAATTATTTAACATATGCTGCTTTTACATTTGGATATTTGTTAACCAGTCACTTTCCCTTATATTAAAAATAAATAAAACAACTTTTAAAAGTTAATAGTATATATGCTTGTTTTTAAGTCAAATATATATTCCCAAGCACTTCCAACTTTGTTACTATCCTGTTTGGATAATCAATAAAATTGAGTTATAAATAACATCGTAATTATTTATCTATAATCCCATGAAAATTTTGTGTTGTTTGTTTGTTTGTTTGTTTCTGAGTTGAAAGCAGACATTTTTGACACAACTAACTGCTACTACAATCTCTTTACAAATTAATGTGATATAGTGTACCCTGAAATAGCAATGCAAAAGTGTTTAAATATTCACACTGAACTACTCAGGTAAATATCAGTAATCAAAGTCTATAAATAATTATCTTCAATTGGAAACACGTGTGAACCTAGGCATAATGCAGATGATATCTGTAATAGGAAGTGGTATCATGCTGAACATTTTCCATTCAACATCTTCCATTTGCCCTCCCAGGCCCACCCAATTCCCCTCCCCCCATCACAAACCCTGAGATAGATGAGAGGTATGAGAAGAGTATACATTGCAACAACATGTATCAACAGGAGTCTTGCCCTCTGGCTTCCAGTTAAGCCTGAACAAAGGGAGTCAAGTACAGATTTGACAGTGGGAGGAAAGTGGCATAGGGAACATTTTCTCCAGATTCTCTGCTTACTGCATCACAAGGGGTTGGTTTCAGTCCTCCACCAAAGGCTAAAACTTTGGTAGAATAGATTTGTCCAATTACTCTCTCTGTATTTTGGACATGATTGCTGTTATGTGTTCCTTCTGACCTGGGTTTATAATAGCTTCACCTATGTCTGCCTTCAGGACACTGAATTATTTTGAATTGATTTATCAAAACCCTGCTTGCATCTTCCTCATACGCAATCCAGTTTGAAAGTGCTGTTTTCTAACTTATGTAGAATTTCAGTTTTTCCTAAAATTACTTCATGCAAAATGTTGGAAGTTAAGATAGATATATTTGGTTAAGGTATCAACAGAAATGAGGAACCACTACTTGTTATTTCTTTATGTATTCATTCATTCACTCATTCAAATACAATTTACTGACCACATATTCACAAAGCACAATGATAGACATTTGTGATAAGTTAATAATAAAAGACTCCCTTCAGGGAGTTTACATTCTAACTGAGGATGCAGACACTAAATAATTAGATTATTTCATATCTTTGCAATTGTAAATTGTGTTAAGATTAACATACAAGTGCAGGTATCCTTTTTGTATAGTCACTTATTTTCCTGTGGGGAGATACCCAGTAGTAAGATTGCTGAATCAAATGATAGAGCTGATGATTTCTTGAGAAATCATCAGACTGTTCTTCATAGAGACTGTACAAATTTACATCCCCACCAACAGCATATAAGCATTCCTTTTCCAACTCAACAGCCATTGTTTTTTGTCTTCTAATAATGGCCATTCTGACTAGGGCAACGTAGTATCTTATTGTGCTTTTAATTTGCATTTTCTTGATAAATAGAAGTGTGTGTATGTGTGTGCGTGTGTGTGTGTGTGTGTGTGTGTGTGTGTGTACTACTCAACCATTAAAAAAATGAAATAATGTCTATTGTAGCAACTGGATGGAACTGGAGGTCATCATCTCAAGTGAAGTAATTTAGGAACAAAAAACCAACACTGCATGTTCTCACTTATAAGAGGGAATTAAGCTCTGGGCACTTGTGGACGTATAGACTGGTAATGGACACTGAAGACTCAGTAGAGAAGAAGGAGGGGAGGGGTAAAATATGAAAAACTATCCCTGGGTGCAAAGTACACTATTAGGGGGATGAGTATAATAAAAGTCCTGACTTTACTATTATACTACTCACCCATGTAACTAAAAAGCACGTCTATCCCTAAAGTTATTGAAGTTAAATAAATAAATAGTCCGGGCGCGGTGACTCAGCCTGTAATCCCAGCACTTTGGGAGGCCGAGGCAAGTGGATTGCCTGAGCCCATGGGTTCGAGACCCACCAGGGCAACTTGGCGAGACCTCGTCTCTACAATAAATAAAAAAGTAGACAAGTGTAGTTGCACAGGCCTGTAGTTCTGGCTACTTAGAAGGCTGAGGTGGTAAGATCGCTGGAGCCCAGCAGGTTGAGGATACAGTGCCCCGGAGTGTGCCACTACACTCCAGTCTGAGCGACAGAGTGAGACTCCAACTCAAAAAATAAAAAATAAATAAATAAATAGTTATTTAGATACATATATGATTTTTGCTAAGCAATTCCAAAATTTTGGAAACATGTAAACTTTAGTTCTAACAAATTACTGGAGAAGTAGGAGAGTGAAAACTTCTATTTTCATTGTGTTGTGTTCATGTGATTAAAAGATTTTGCTGACAGTCATGTGAAGTATATCTTAGAATATAAAATCGCAGAAAATTGATAGAAGATGATTATTTGGAAACATATCAGAAGTCTACACAAATTTACGCACAATACAGTGAGGTGGATGGATGAATCAGTTGGGTACTTTGGGAAGCACACCCTGATATGCAGTGACAGCACAAGAAGTTAAGAAAAACAAAAAGGAAGGTAGGAAACCCAACTGAGTAGGGAAAGCCTTCAGGTCATAATGCAGATCTGAAGTCAGTGGAAGCAGGATCTGGCAGTGCACGCCTCAGACGGTGGCGAAAATATGTAAGTCTTGCCAACCCAGGTAGAGATCTCTGGAACAAAACTTCTCACTGGAGCAGTCGTATATCAGGAAATGACCTGATTCTAGAACATTCACCATACTCTGTCTTAGACTGGGGCTGACCTCTCCTTCCCGGGAAGAACATGGCTTGGGTGGGAGAGATGAGACAGATGTGCAGATGCTGCAGTTCAAAGCTGCTGATGCACTGAGCTGTTTTCAGTCAAGTGGCAAGTTTTTTCTTGCTAGGGAGACAGAACAGATGTCTAGGGCCTCCACAGTAGATGTAAGATTTAGTTAGAAGATTAATATTGGGTTAAAAGGGGAAGATATAAAAGATAACTATTCCATTATTAGCTAATACACAGTACTTTTAAAAAGTCAAACTATAAACACATGCATGTGTGCGCTCATGCGCGTGCATGCACACACACACAGAATAGCCTATATAAGTGAAAACGGTAAGGTCTTATCTAATTTTGATGTTCACCTTATTGTATAAGATGCTCCCCTCCCTTGACAATATAAGGATCTGATACAAACTGAATGAATGAATCAATCAATGAATACACAAATCAATCTACTATCCTCCATATTGGAGAATGAGATCAACAGTAGATAAGGCATAATATTATGTATGCATTATAGCATGTGAACTCTTGCCTTTTCTGCCTTTAGATCTTCCTATAAACATTTTGTCACTATAGATAGTTATTAAAACACTGGTGTATGGCTGACATTTTTAAAGGAATCAGTTTCATCCTAGAAATAATATAATTATAAATGACCCATTCTAACAACTTAAATCCAAGTCAGACCTTTTCTTTTTGTAGTCGAAGCCAAAAATATCCATAAAAATGTGGTTTTGATGTATGGGAAAATATAATGGCGATTTTAAGGGGTGACTGTCTAGTCCACCTTCTCTGGGTTTGGAATTATTTCTCAGTAATAATCTGTGCCCAGCTTTTGTGTATATGCCACAAGGTAGAATGTGCTTCTTTCTATCAGTTTCCATGAAATATTCTCCCATTCTCCTAGTGAACCACTTTGTGTGTGTGTGTATGAGTGTGTGTGTGTGTGTGTGTGTGAGTGAAATAGCATATATATATATACATATATACACGCAAAAATAATGCAAAAATGTATTCTTTTATTTATTTATTTATTTTGAGTTGAAGTCTCTTTCCTTCGCCCAGGCTGGAGTGCAGTGGCACGCTCATGGCCACCCCAGTATCGACCTGTTGGGCTCCAGCAATCCTTTTACCTCAGCCTTCCAAGTAACTGGAACTACAGGCATGCGCTACCACGCTCGGCTACTTTTTTATTTATTGTAGAGAGGAGGTCTCGCCAAGTTGCCCAGGCTGGTCTCGAACCTGCGGGTTCAGGCAATCCACTCACCTCAGCCTACCAAAGTGCTGGAATTACAGACTGAACCATTGAGCCAGGCCAAAAATAAGTCTTAATTTTTGAGAAAATAATAAGAATATTCTGAATTTTATATATATTATTTTCTTACATTATTCCAATGTTATAAATATCTATTTGTAAGCAATTTATTATTTTGTTTTGCTTTATATAAATGAAGCAATATTCTGTTCTTTTCTATTTGCTTTTTTCTCTTGGTGCTGTGTGTGTGTTTAGTATTATCCACCTGAATGTGTATGCAATGTTCATTCTGACTAGACACGGTGGCTCAAGCCTGTAATCCCAGCAGGATTGCTTGAGTTCAGGAATTTGATACCAGCCTGGCAACATAGCAAGACTCTGTCTCTGAAATAAAAATAAAAATAAAAATTAACCATGCATGGTGGTGCTTGCAGTTATTCAGGAGACTGAAGCAGAAGGATCACCTGAACCCAGGAGCTGAGCTTGATTTTATCAATGCACTCCAACCTGGGCGAAAGACTGAGCCCCCAACCAAAAAAAATAAAAATAAAAAGTCCATTCATTGCTATATTTAAGTAATATACCATAATGTATTATGGAATATACCACAGTTTATTAATCTACTTTTATATTATAAGCAATTTATTTAATCTGTTGATCCATTTGTGAAGAATTTACATTTTTATAATTTTGTGTTTTCTTCCAAATAAGCATAATATGTCTTTTAATGTCTTTGAATCATTTTTAATATTTTTAAATAAAGTTTAACTAAATTTATTTAATGTCTATATTCATATACATATTTCTTAATATGAGTATCTGTTTATAAGTTTAATCACAATGCTGAAGAGATCAGTATCCAGAACACAATGAAAGAAATATTGTCACCTTAATTACTGGCCTTTTTAAATTAATTGCAAGCAGAAATGGGAAACTATTTTCTCTGCCACATTTGTGTCACTTTTGGTCACAGCCCCTATAACTGCATAAGGTTAGTTGTCTGTTCAAATCATGCAGTGTGTTTATATCACAACCTAAAAATTAAATCTATTTTGCTGTGCTAATCTACTTTGATCAGGGTAACTTTTATTCTGGGATAATCTTGCCTAGCAGGAGATTTGACTCATATTTGAGTAACTTCTTTTCTGAGAGTTCCCAGAAGCCCAAAATGTTCCTCATCTTACTAAGAGTATGGAAAAAGATAGATAGAGGAAGACAGAGAGAGAGAGAGGGAAGGAGGATAAAAAGAATGTATCTATATCTATATTCATTTGTAATAAAGAACATTTGTCAGAATAACCCACAAGCACCTTTGTTCCAGCAACATGCGCTAAAAT
This sequence comes from Tarsius wallacei, assembly GCA_963574415.1. Classification (NCBI taxonomy): domain Eukaryota; kingdom Metazoa; phylum Chordata; class Mammalia; order Primates; family Tarsiidae; genus Tarsius; species Tarsius wallacei. Next base: position 22,351 of record CAUYQG010148286.1, read on the forward strand.
TTAAATCATCTTTAATAAATATTGGGCTCTGTGAATATCCATATGTATCCAAAAGGAAATCTTTTTGGTATATTTAAGGCCAAGTTGAGCAATCAACAGATAATTTTGATAAATGTCTGTTCATTAACTACAAATTTCCTCTGTAATATAAAATAAGGATTTCATCCACATTTTATCTTTCCTCCCCAAATGGCTCTATATGTTTTCTCACCAGTGTTATGATTAAACTTAGAAAGTTATGCAAATATGGAAGGCGGATGGGTATCTAATAGGATTTCCTGGTTCATAGTCATTGGAATATTCTCTATATACAAGATGATTTGCAACTCCAGGCCTTCTTTTGCCCAAGCAGTATAATTCCTGTTGTCAAATAATTTTAATCTGAAGTAGCATTCTTAATGTTAATAAGGATAATAAAACCCCACTCTTTCTGGTAGTTGTCTTTTTGAATACTAATGTGGCCTTTTTTTTTCTGTATGCTTCTAAAACAAATATAAACAGCAATGTAAATATTGATCAATGAATACTTCAGGACATTCCCTTTTAAAATGTATATGGTTTGGCAGTCACTATTTAGACATTTCATTTATGTTATGGGGTTGGTTGTTATTGTTGCTATTGTTGGCTTAAATCAGAGATTGATTTAAGAACATATGATTTTGAGGTGGCATGGTTAGGATATAAAGAACCAGAATAGTTTTCTCTTGTTCATTTCTTCTTGTATGAATATGATAATCCCATGATCGAATAAAAAAAAAAGCTGGGCATATTTTTTCAAAAATAAAAAAAAAATAAAAATAAGATAAACACATCTAGAAACAAGAAAACTTTATTTAGAGTTTTTTAAGGAATTTCTACAGTGATCTCTCAATTGCCATTTCCATTCCCAATACATTCATATGACTACCATAAGTGAGTTGATTTTCTTCTACTTTTTAAAATTACTCATTTAATAAAAATATATAAATATTATGATCCTCTCAATTGTGTTGCATTTGCAGTTCCAACTGTTGAAAAAACTGCATGGAATTTAGAAAGCATGTTTTATTCAAACTTGTATTACTTAACATATATGTGACTTTGAAATAAAAAATAAAACTACTAAAAACAAGCAGAAAGAAGGAAATAAAGATTAGAGCAGAGATCAATAAAATAAGGAGCAAAAAACAAATGGAGAACATCACCAATACCAAAAATTGATGCTTTGAAAAGATCAAAATAATTTGTAAACCATCATCTAGATCAAGTAAGAAAAAAAGAGAGAAAATTCCAATTATTTAAATCAGAAATGAAAGTGGGATGTTATCTCTAATTCTACAGAAATGAAAAAGATTATAAAAGTGCTACAGACAATAGTATGTGAACAAATTCAGCCTAGATAAAATAGAAAAATTGCTATAAGCACAAAACCTACCAAAGCTAAGTCACAAAAATGTAGAAAATCGGATTAGACCTTTAGTGAATACAGAGATTGAATCAGTAATAAAAACGAAAAGCCCTGGGCCTGATGGCTTAACTGATTAATTCAACCAAACATTTAAAAAACACTAACATCAACCCTTCTTTATTTTTTTTCAAAACCTTGAAGAGGGAACACTTCCTAAATCACTGTATAAAGTCAGCATTAACCTAATATCAAAAATAGAAAAAAGATACTAAAAGAAAACTGCAGACAATATCCCTTACAAACATTTATTATTTATACAAAAATCCTCAGCAAAATACTAAAATCAAATTCAGCAGCATATTAAAAGGACAATATACATTATGATTAAATGAGATTTATTTTTAGAATGCACATATGGTCTTTATATAAAAATTGGTCTACATTTCTACACTATATTAACGGAATGAAGAAAAAAATGACATGATCATTTCAGGTGATGCAAAAAACACATTAACAAAATTCAAAACCCTTTTATGATAAAAACGCTCAACAAAATAGGAATATAGTAAAACTACTTCAATAAAATAAGTTACATGTAAAAAACTACAGTGAACATAATACTCAATGGATACAAAGTGAAAGCTTTTATCCTAAGATCAAGAACAAGGCAATGATATCTGTTTTTTTCCACCTTCTGCTCAACATAGTACTGGAAATTCTAGTGACAATATCTAGACAAGAAAGAAAAAGGTCATCTAAATTGAAAAAGAAGTAAAAATGTTTCTGTTTGCAAATAATATGATCTCATATTTAGAAAGTCATAAAGACTTCACACACACACACAAAACTGTTAGAACTAATAAAGCCAATAAAGTAGCAGGATACAAAGGTAACACATAAAAATCACTTGCATTTCTATAACAGCAATAAACAAAATTGAAAAGGAAATTAAGAAAATAAGTTTATGCACAGTAGCATCAAGTAAGTAATATACTTAGGAATTAATCAAGAAGGTGAAAGATTTGTGCAATAACAACTTCAACACATTGCTAAAAAGAAAGAGACATAAATAAACGAAAGTATATGACACAATTATGGATTGGAAGAATTAATATTATTAAGATATCAACAATAACCAAAGCAATCTACAGACTCAATACAGTCACTATTAATATTCCAATGACTATTTAAAAATAGAAATAGAAAAACTCATCTTAAAATTCATTTGTAATCTCAAGAGACTTTGAGTAAAAATCTTGAGAAACAAAGATGGAGAAATGACACTTTCTGATTTCAAGACAAAACAAAACAAAACCATAGTGGTAAAAACAGTGTGCCACCAGCATAAAGACAGACATATAGACAGATGGAATATAATAATAATAATAATAATAATAATAATAATATAAATCCTTATATATATAGACAAACACTTTTTTACAAGGGTGCCAAGATTATTAAATAAGAAATTAACAGTCTTTTAACAAGTAACCCTGGAAAAACAGAATATTCACATGAAAACAATGAAGTTGGACTCTTCTCTAATACCATATAGGAAAATTAACTCAAAAGTAATCATAAAAACCTAGCTGCAATAACTAAAACTAAAAAACTCTTAGAAAACAGGACAAAAACTTCTAACACTGGATTTGTCGATTATTTCTTAGAAAATATACCAAGAGAAATTTTTATTTTTGAAACAAAAGAAAAAATAGACAAATTGGACTTTATAAAGATTTAAAAATTGAATATGTCAGAAAACATTATCACTAGAATAAAATGGCAACTTAGAGAAGGGAAAGTATTTACAAATCATATATCTGATATAAATAATATTGATATCCAGAGCACATAGAAAATCTCAACAACACAAAAAATGAACAACTTTATTTAATAATGGACAAAGCACATAAATAGATATTTATCCAAAGAAGATATCTAAGTGGCTAGTAAGCACATGGAAGATGCTCAACATCAGTAAACATTAGGGAAACACAAATCAAAACTATAATGAGGTGATACCTCACATGGCTACTATAAAAAAATTGGTGAGGATGTAGAGTTATTGAAACCCTTGTGTAATGTTAGTGGAAATGGAAAATGATATGCTCACTATGAAAGGTGGTATCTCAAAATGTTTAAAGTAAAATTAGCATATGTTCCTGCAATTCCACATACCCAAAATAATTAAAATCTGGGTCTCTCAGAGATATGTATGCACCCATTTTTATAGCAATATTATTCACAATAGCTAAAATGTGGGAGTCACCCAAGTGTCCATCAGCAGATGAATGAATAAACAAAATGTACCGTATACATAAAAAGAACTTTGGTGACATTAAGCTAAGTGAAATAATCACAAGAGAGATACTCTCTGATTCTACTTATATAAAGTATGCAATTAGAATATTCAAAACTATAAAAGCTGAAAGTAGAATTGTCTTTACTAGGGGCTAGAGAACAGAGGAATAAGAGCTATTATTTAATCTGCACAGAGTTTCCCTTTTACAAATAAAACATTTTCTGGAGACGGGGTAGTGGTGATGGTTGCACAACATTATGAATGCAACTAATACCACTGAAGTTTACATTTAAAAATAGTTGGCATGATAAATTTTATGTTACATGTATTTTGCCACAATAAAAAATTGAAACAAAATGAAGATAGCTTCAGCCATCCCCAAAAGACTAGTCAACACATAGTGTTTTAGTCCATGGAAGGGTGGGAGTGACTTCTCTGGATGCCAGCAGGGAAGAAAGGTGTTGTGCACAAGGTAATGAATGTTTGCTTTGGGTGATATGATGTGGAAGACAGGGGTGTAGTCAGCACTAACAGGTCACAACAAAGGAATGCAGTGATTGTGGCCTACAGAGTGATTGTGGCCTACAGAAAATGTGGTTGAACAACGTGTTGTTCTGTGTTCACAGTATTACATTACAAAGGATAAATTTAACAACATTAAAAATGAATTATCACATATTTTTTCTGCATAATCTAGGTAAGACTTGGATGTGTTTTCATTGTCAACAGAGCATAGTAATAACCCTTGCGAGCCATTAGATGCCAGCAGTCATGTGCATCATAATGGATCATACCGTGTCACAGGCAAAGATGTAATCAACATTAAATAAAAGACATTCGAAAACTGCAGAGACAAGAAGACGCAATTGTTTTAAGACAAATAGGTTCTGACAGGCCACAGCATTGTGAGTAATACTAGTATTCTTATGTTTTTTTCAAAGGGTTAAAGTTATGAAATTAGCCAGTAAGATTGCATTTGAAAATAAAGAACATGAAAAGATGTTTCCTGGACGACAGCAGAAAGTGATGGTGCCTGGACACTCTACAAAATTTTTTGTGCACTCTTTGGAAATAAACCAATACACATCCACCTCTTTCCCTGCACTCTCTATCATTCTTAGTCTTTATTGACATGGGCCATGATGTTGTAAAATGATTTTAAACCAGACTGCTTCTCTAGAAAGAGTTACACAAAATGTTTCCCTGCTGTTTGCACCCCTTGTAGGAGATCTTTGTGGGGACAGTGGTAAAACTCACCACTGCTGAATAAGTAAAAGGAGTCAGAGATGGGGGAGCCACAGCCCTTCCTGCTCCAATTGCTCCTCAGTTTCTCCTTTCTGTTGACTTCCAGGGGATCACCAAGGAGTGTTGAAGGCATTATTGAGCATGGGTGAAAAGCCATCTATCTTTTATCATAAAAAATGTTTCTAATCTAGATAAAAGTATGATATGCGTTCAGACTTTGTAGTAATCACATTAAAAGCAATTGTTATATGTCACTGGATCATTAGAAATTTGGCATTTTTGATTCTATACTATTTTCTAAAAATCAATAGCAAGAAAAAATGTTTTTACAGTAAGGTTAATTAGGAAAACAACTAATTTTTAATTATTAGACATTGTGTCTATTTTTATTGAACTAGTACGGGTTTACTAGTTAGTTTTAATAATATTTTTATTTAAAATTTTAAAATAGTACATGATCCTGTATTTTCTTTTTCCTGTATTTTGAAAAAGAAGTTACCTCAGTCTCATCTGCCTAGTGTAACTACCAATAACTTATTACAATTTATTTGAGACTTTATTTTATGCATTATCAAGGTGTCCTTTTCAGATTTTAAAATAGGAATAAAATAGCAGATGAACTATTGAACCAAATTGTATTCTGTTTAAAGCATGGTAAATGACATTTTGCTAGTATAATATAAATCATAAACAATAAATTTCAGACTTGCAAAGAAATTTTTAATGGATCACCAAATATTTAGGCACAGATTATTTTTAATTTAAACATTCTAATTTATATGCAAATATTTTAACAAAAAATGCATGTTAGTTATTTGACAAAGGCTTAGATGTGATATCAGGCAGCAGTTGTATTTTCCTCCAAACAAATTAAAATAAACCAATGAAAGTTACCATTAAATGTTATATTTCTCAATGCAAAGATGTGAAAACCACACAACTAAAACAATTTCATTTAAAACACCATATGCAAAAAGTATTTAATCATTAAGCAACTTAAATTGCTATCGATTTCTCACATTTACAAACCAATTAGCAAATTCACTGCCAATTTTCAAACTATTTCAAAATAGTTGATCCTCTTCAGTTATATTTTATTATTCATACATTATCTATTCCTACAAATATGTAAATAATTCTATGTAAATCTTATTTTTCTACCAATAGGTGGCACTAAAATGTGTTTATTTCAATGATAAAGTATGTTCACCGCTATGTTGGTTTAAAATGCCTTCTATAATGTGATTTCAGCTGTAGTCTAAGAATACCTATCAACCATAAAATTACTCTGATGTGATCAAGAAGAGTTTCGTTAGGTAAGAAAATGTAAAATAATTATAATGATGAACTATTACCTAAAGAATATTTTAGTTTGCTGGTATTAAAAATTTTGTATTGTGATCAACTAAAGTTCTATATTATTTAGTAAATTAGATATATTTTTGTTTATTATTACATTATTATTATTGAGTAAGATTGCTATTTTCACTTTAGTCAGAGTTGTTGATAATATATCTGAGTGAATAATGCACATAAAAGGATTTTACAGAATTTAGAAGTATCTTGACTTTGCTCTGTTTACAAATGTATCTTATGTTTTAAAATATTTAATAAAACTAAAAGCAAATATCTGAATATTTTTATTTGTACTAATTTTATTAGTAGCATTCATTTTATTCATGTGTATATAACTAAAAGTCTTCACTTCCCAATTTAAGAACTTCCAATATTTTAGTCTTTTAGAGTAGTTTTAAATCTACCTCATGCAAGTTTATTTCAACAACTCATGGGGGGAAACTCTTATGTATTCTCTGTGCATTTTTAACAGCAGTTTTATTAAAATGATGTATTGCCATAAGACAAATTCTAATGATATTTCTATTTTATAACTCTATTTTATTGTGAGTCTAGTTGGTGTGATTTATTTAGATTTTCAAAGAAATCCTGAACCACCGTGTAGCTGTAACTATTAAATAGCAAATGTATTTTATATCATAATAATAAACATACATTTTTCATACTTGAACTTTCCAATAATCTGATATTCTCGAGTAGTTTCAGTGCTTTTATTGGATCCCATTGAAGTCTTATTATCTTGTACAATTTGTCTCTACTGTACTTCTCCTGATCCAGACTATTTCCTGCTCTTATAGCCTGTGTGGGAAAACAAATGTAACCTGACATAAGGCTGCCTTTAATTGTATTTCCAGTGCCTCATCTCTGATCAGAGATAGCTCAGTAGGAATCCTCTTTCTTTGTCCTCTTTGCTAGCACAAATTCAGCTTAATTTTATTCCTTTTCTGAGCAGCAAAAACCAATTTCTTGATGCCCTCTACTCACATGAGACACACACTCACAAGTCTTCTCTTTAAACCACCATACTCAATTTTTTTAAATTTTAGGGTTTATAGAATAAGACAGGCAAAAATCATAATCACCAAAAGGAACAGAGAAACTTTGAAAAATATGTTTGTTATTTTAATTTGAAAATGAATTCAGGCATATTTTAACATGAGTGCATCTAAGACCTTGAAGCAGCCATTCTCCAAGATTACTTTCAATGATCTCTGCCTCTGGAATTCACTCTCTTGTATAGTTCCCTCCCACATTGTACCAAGATAGGTCTGTGTGATCAATAGCATGCAGTGAAAGAGATGATCGGTTACTTTCAGACTTTTCTTACCAGAAGTCTATGGCTTCTGTCCTGAGCATTCTTTTTCTTGTTTACTGTGTCTCTGCCATTTACACTGAGGGAAACAAGAACCATATTATGGAATTGCCCCATGGTAAAGAAGTGAGGTCTCCAGTCAAGAATCACAGGTGATTGAAACCGTCTTAAAAACCAAGTGTTGAGACTGGGAAAAGATCCCCCAATCCCAGTTGAGCCTCAAGAGAGACCCTGAGACTAAAACACCAGCTAAGCCACTTCTGGATTCTTGGCACACAAAAACTAATAAGTAATAACTGTTGGCATTCCAACCTGCTAAGTTTTAGAGTAATTTGTTGTACAGCAATAAGTAACTAACACAGATCTCAACATGATCAAACCTCTGTATGCATCTCTTTATTCTTTGGTCTGATTATATCAATTTGAATCAATTATAAATAGGTACAAATCATTCTGGCAATGAAATGATGCAGTCAGATTCCGTCTCTCTGTTACATGGATACTAAATCAGATGTTTGCAAACAACAACTTGCTGCTGCAACCATAAGTTTTTATAAATAAAGTTTTATTGGAATACCACTACTTTAATGTGTTTACATTGTGTCTATGACTGCTTTCATGCTACAACTGCAGAGTTGAATGATTAAGACAAGGGACAAATGACCAACCTAAAGTATATACTGTTTAGCTCTTTAAAGAAAGATTTGCCAGTCCCTGTTATACAACGTAGGTGGTACACACCTTCTCTTGCTTCTTTCCAAATTAGTAGCAACTGCAGTAAGAAAAATTTAAAAACCATAACTTGACAGAAAAACCTTAAGAAAGAACTCTAATTTACCTGTCTTTGACCATGTACCTTTGGAAGTGTTACTGTATTTGGCCAAAACTAGCTCATGTGACCATTCTTGCTTTGAAAGGAGCAGTATGAGATCCATTCAAGGCAAATAAAATTGGTTTCCACGGGAAAGATCCATGTTGTTACTAGAAGAAATGTACTTGTATCTAGGTGTACTTAGGGGGAGATGGGAAGTAGAATGAGATGCCTGCATTAAAATGCTATATAAATACACTGTAGAAAAATAATCTCACAGCTGGGTGTGGTGATTCACCTGTAATTCCATCTCTTTGGGAAGCATAGGCAGGGGTATTGCTTGAACCCAGGAGTTTGAGATAAACCTGGGCAATACAGTGAGACCTAATATTTACAAAAAACGTAAAAATTTGCTAGACATGGTGGCCCACGCCTGTAACCCCAGCTACTGAGATGTCTGATGTGGAAGGATCACCTTAGCCCAGGAGGTTGAAGCTATGGTGATCTGTTATTGCGCCACTGCACTCCATCCTGGATGACGGAGTGATACTTCAACTCAGAACAAAAAAAAAAAAAAAAAGAATTTTACTATAATGAAAATGGCAAATAGGGATTTCAGAAATTCTCTAATCATAATCTTTATCCTTAAAGGCTGTACGTTCACTTTTCTTGGCAAAAGGGGCCTCTTGTTTTCTCTTTCTCTTTCTCTTTCTATTCCTGAAAATAAAGGTCACGCATCTCTCATTTCCTTGTTCTTATATTTTTCTTTTCAGGTAGGCTTTTCCTGAGACACAATTAGGGCTGGCCAGCTCACTACAGGCTGTATAAAACTCATATTGATCATATTTTGGCTTAGTAAATTTCACCTGTAAGTCCACCATTTTATCATTAAATCCTTGAATTATGGATTATTACAATAATTTTCAGTTTCTAGCAAATTTTCTGGCATTATCTCATTATCTCATGTAATTTTTAGGCAAAAATTAATTTTTCTTTTCTATTGTGTCTCTGCTTCCCCTGGAAAGTGTAAATTGGAGTATATCTTTTCAGAAAAATCCAATAATTTACCTACATAGCCCTTGGTTCAAATTCTGGCACATAGTTTAGGAACATAGAATGGATACATTATTTCTTAAGAAAAATTAAAAGCTCGCACACATGAATTAGATGTAACAGCAAAAATATGGACTTTGGAATTAAGATTAAATATTTATTTCAGCCTTTATTACCTGTGACACCTTAGATAAGTTTATTAATTAGCTTAATTCCTTTCCTTTGTAAAAATTAGTCTAGCAATGGTTTTAAACAGAGATATATAGATCACATAAATCAAAGTGCCTATTACATAATAATTACTCAATAAACATTAGAGTTCTGGAGTATCAATAATGGTTAGCCCTTAGATTTTAACCATTGGACAAAAGGCCATGAATGTTACATTTCTAAAATACATACTATAATAATAATCTATAATAATAATCTGTAAATAATACATCGATAAATTTAAATATAGCTATAGAATATACCCACCAGAAAAAAAAATGTTACTAAGGATCTGAGTTTTACAGAACTGAGTTTATTTTCTTTATATAAAATAAAGCCTATGATTCATTCATTCATTAATCTTTGGGGTTTTTTTTGAGTTGGAGTCTCAGACTGGAGTACAGTGGCCACTTCCAGCCACTGCAGCCTCGACCTGCTGGGCCTGCGATCCTTCCACCTCAGCCTTCCAAGTAGCTAGAGCTACAGGCGCTCGCTACCACTCCTGGCTAGTTTTTGATTTATTGTAGAGATGAAGTCTCACCAAGTTGGCCAGGCGGGTCTCAAACCCACGGGCTCAGGCAATCCACTCACCTCAGCCTCCCAAAGTGCGGGATTACAGGCTGACCACCGAGCCCAGCTCATTAATCTTTGACATAATTATGACTCAAGTGCTCAGTGCAGACACAAAGTGATTTAATCACTTTAAGGATAATTGTTTCATATATTATCATTTTTTAAACTGATCACAGTTGACAGTAAGGTGTCTTCTACCAACTTATCCTGGATCAAAATGACCAGGTCACTCTGAGATTATTGTTACATTTTGTAATAGTCCTACTGCATTATACTGTAGAGAAGTGTCTTTCACTGATAAAGGGGAAAAAATGTCCTAGTGCCTATGATGTAGACATAAAAACCAAGAAGAAGAAATGAAATCCCTACTCTCAGTTTTTATAACACTTACACTTGCAGTTTGATTTCTAGATAATTCTCTCCTCTTTTTCCTTCATCAGCTACTTGCCTTCCCCCTTGGCTTTAATTCTAGCCTTCACTAGGTTTATTCCTGGCTTGTGAATTTTCATTCCCTATGGCCCTCAACAAGGAACTGCTCTCTGCTCATTGTTTTATTCATTCTCTACATGCTGACAGACACTCAGAAAAACTCTGGAGTGCAGATAAAGCTCTTTTCCTATCTTTCTGACCTATCTACATGTGTCTCTATTTAAAAACAGAATAGAATCTTAAGCCAACATATCTGAGAATTATAAAGCGTCTACAGAGCTTACTGTCTTCATGAACATGATTTTACTATTCTACTCTCTTCAGCAACATAACTTTACTTTTCTAGAAAATTCTTGACTAAGAAATGTTGCAAGTAATGTTCTTGTTTCACTCCAGAAACATTCTGAAAGACCTATCAACTCTTCAATAGAAAATTAAAACAGTTTATACCCCCAAATTCTTTAACACCTTGCTTCAACATCCTCACCTTGCTGTGTCCACCAATCATTAACTATTCTACTATGATCCTTTTCCCAGTTTAAACCAAGGCCTGCACCTCCCTTTCCCCACCCCTGAGTTGAAAGACTCACCTTAAACCAACCTTTAAAATCTCATAAAGAGGTCAGTGTTGTCCTTTCTGCTCTGAGATGCTAAGACTGCAGAAGTACTGTTCTCTCCTGGTACAGCAAGTAATAAACTCACCTTTGCTTTATAAACATGTTTTGGTGATATTTTAGGAGTCTAATATCCAACATATGTAAAAGGAAATATTTCCTCTCTGGCCAGCTACTGCTTCTCTTTTCTTTATCACAATTCTATCAATGGAAGATTTGACTTCAGTTTTATATATGCTGGTTTTTTTCATGGGTTTGAAATACCACAACAATAATTGATATGTTTATAAAGAAAATAAACCAGATCAACTTCTAAGTTTCTCCTCCTAAAGTCACAGGGTTGAAAACTTTATTTGTATAACTAATTTAAATATTAACTATTATCTTCTTCTCTTAAATTGTTATGTAATAACTTTCTATTTAAGTTTACTATTGATTAATGATATGGATATCAACATTCACCAGTAACAAATAGAAGCGGAATTTTCTTTGCCATCTCTCTTCTTAATCATTTATTTGCAGTCACTCCTCAGATCCCATCATTTCTACTGTGAAAATAAAATTTTGATCTTTTTCCAGTTTCACAGCAGCTTCTATAAATTTTACCATAACACCATAGTGACAATAACTCTTAATTTTCCATCTCTGAAAAACGTAGAATGATTGTTAAAAAATATTAATGCTACAGTGAATTTTGGAAAGAAGTAAAACCTTAATTTTAACTTAAATGTATAAAGATCATAATTATTTAATTGATTCTTAAAAGGATAATAAGAAAAAATATTATGATTTGATTATGAATAACATAACAGGCCCAGATTCGGGTGCCATCAGTAAAAAAGGCATGAAGAGTATCTGCCAATAGTAATAGTTCAATAAATGTTTGTGGAATAAATACAAGACAGTAATTTGTAAAAATCAAGAATTGCTTTTGTAGCAGACATTGTCCACATCAATATCAACAGCCCCTTTTTTACCTTATTAAGAGCACCTTAACTTTCAGCATCATACATCGTGACCAGGAATAAAAACCTTCCCTTGCATTTAGTTGTTGGCCATGCGACTAAGTTTCACTCAAAGACATAATGCATAGAATTCTTTCCAGAGATAAAACAAACTAAAAGCTAACAAAGTTTAAGCTTCAGTGTCCTTCATCTGCAAGGATCTCTTCTGTAAATTATTTCTTTGTAAATAATTTTTCATATTATCTTGATTTGAGTGATACCGTATTTTTCAAACACAGTTCATAATTTGTCTTCTATTTTTCTTAGATTATCTCCGAATGAGTTTACCTCATTTAATATGAAGGGTCATTACTTTCAATTTGGCTCCAGCTTATAATTTCATAACTTTCAGATAGTCTCTAGAACAAGCAAGTTTTCATACCAATTACATTTGAATTTTTTAAGAACTTTGCTCACCTAGTCTTTTTTTTTTTTTTTTTTTTTTTTTTTTTGTGAGCTGGGATCTCACTATGTTGCCCAGGCTGGAATATAGTAGCACAATTACAGCTTACCACACCCTCGAACTCTCAGACTCAGGCAATCCTTCTACCTCAGCCTCCCGAGTAGCTGGGACTACAGATGTGTGCCACCATGCCGAGCTAATTATTTCATTTTTTGTAGAGACGAGGTCTCGCTATGTTGCCCAGGATGGCTTCGAACTCCTGAGCTTAAGCAATCCACCTGCCTTGACCTCCCAAAATCCTGGGATTACAGACGTGAATCATTGTGCCCAGTTCATCTAGTCTTATTTGAGACATCATGTGGGTTATTTATGAAACAATTATATTCCATAATTATCTGAACATTTCAGTGCAAATGACCAATGTCTAATCCCCAAATCAAATAAACATTGTAATCTCGTTTAATTAATAAAATATGACCAGTGTAGCATGCAGCATGCATCGTAATGCAATATGATTGAAATGGTACATGACTATAGCAGTGACTGAGAGTGTATTATGGAAAGAAAGTAGTTAAGTGCTGATTTGGTGAGAGATCCATGAAGGGATTCCACTGCTTCTGCACACAATTATTTCTACACTGAACAATTCATCAATGAAATACAGTGTATGCTGAGTCAGATGAGGTAGAATGCATATGCAGAGGTGGCAACAAGAAGCATTTACAGGACACAAAGGAAATAAAAAATAGGAAATCTGCACTGAGGATCTTAAAATCTAATTAAGGTGAAACATATTTAAAGAGGATGGAATATGAGTTACAGTAGATGAGCAAGACTATTATATTTTGATAGATATTAATCATATCAGTTAAGCAAATGCAGAAATATAACGAGTAGATTAAAAAAAGTATAACAAATAAAGGGGAGCAAAAGCTAGAGGAAAAATTGAGTTTTTTGTGGTATAAGAAACAGTTAAGGATAGTCAATGGATCTGCAAGTAAATAAAACTTTTTGTGCTTGATTTGCTTGCTGATCGTTAGACTACGTATTTAAGTACAATAAAGAAACATTTTTTAAGTTTAAATAATGGGCAAGAGATCCTAGGAGTCATGGATACAGAAAATTTAAGGTTCATTTTTCAAAGTTTTTCATTCAGTTTTTAATATAAGGAATTACTTTTCATTCACAAGTTATTAAATACAATATTTCTCATTTTACAGAGTAAAAATAAAAATTTGGGGTTTTTGTTTTAAAAAATGTTCTAACAATTTACGTATTTCAAAAATTTGTTATAGAAAAAGTTTTATTCGAAATGTAGATCATTTTCTTCTACATGATTTTTACCATTATTTAAGTTAAATCTACTAAGTTTTACCTTGATTTAATTTAAAACAAGCAAAACTAGAATACATGTACCATTGTTTGAATTGGAAATTATACTTTTCACTACAATACTGTAATTATGCTCAATAATTGCAATGAGATTCCATGCTGAGCATAAAATTAGCTCTTTTTATGATGGCATGATTTAATACAGGTCCAACAGCAGAAAAACTGAAAGCATGAGAAAGAATATACATTTCCTACAGGTAATAGAGCAAAATATTTTCATTTTGTAAAAAAATTAACATATAATTTGACTTCATTTGTATATTTATTTTAAATGATTTTTAACACAGCTTTCACCTTTGACTAATAAAAGCCGAAAATACACATTCTTCATGAAATTGCTCTAAATGTATATGAAATTGTGTTTAAGAACAACAATAATTTCCTCTTCCTCCTCTTCATTATTCTACCTCTTCTCCATCTTCTTATTCTTTCTTCTTCTCCTTCTTCTAATATTTTGAATTTAAAGGGATAGTATAGTACACTGAAAATAAAAACAGAAACAAATGGGAAAAGTCAATAAATAAATAAGAATCTCAGTACTGTCTTCATTTAATATTTATCTGGGCTAAAATCAACTCACTTCTCTGCATCTTACTATTCCTTTCTATAAAATTATGGGACTGAAGTTAGTGAGGTTCCCTTTTATATTTAAAAGTATATAATTCCACCATGAAAAAATTTGGGAAGTCCTTGAAAATATGTATACAAACACCAATGCCGATTAAACTATGTAATTATCAAGAAAACCAATTTAGATTCCAGTTTTTAAACAATGAAACCACTCAATTAAAAATAAGAATACTTCATTGCGGTATAATTTATATTAAAATGCACGTCTTTAATGCTCAGAATGTTGAAAGTCGACACATGTATGTTCATGTATTATCATCCCCCTAAATGATTTTCATCAAGCTATAAAGTTTCCTCCAGTCCTCTCTCCAGTCAATCTCTTTTTCTATCCACTCCAGAGGCAATCACTTTTTTACTATTCTGGTTTCTATCACTGTAAATTAGAATTTCCTGCTCAAGAACTTCATATATATATGAAATCAAACAGTGTGTTTTTTTTCTGTCTGGCTTCTTTGGCTCAACATAATCTTTCTTACGTTTATTTATGTTGCTAGGCATATTAGTGCAGTGTTATTTTTGTGTTGATGGATAGTAACCCATTATATGAATATTGCATCGTTTGTAAATTCAGTCTACTGGCTGAGAGACATTTATTTGTTTGTTTTCTAATTTCAGGCTGTTATGAATAAGGCTGTTATGAAAATTTGTTTCCAAGTTTAGTTATGGACATATCTGCTTATTTTTCTTGGGTTTCATATCTAAGAAAGAAATGGATGAGTAGAGATATAGTGTATCCTGAACATAATGGAACAGGCAGACAAAGGAAAACTACAAAAAAATTAAAAAGTGAGGCAAACTGGTTAGGATCCTCAGGACTAAAGGAAGAATATAGTAGTAGAGTATGCTATTTTTCCCCACAAAGAAGAAGAAGGAAACCTATAAGCAGCATTTTTTAAACTCCATTCTATCAAAAGAAGGTAGAAATGACAGAGGATGAAATCAGTGAATATGAGAACAGTTCAAAAAATTACCCAATCTAAACAATGATATGATAAGCAGAATGAGAATGGGTTTAAAAAGGTACCTACATTAAGCAGTGAACAAGTATGGCAGACACATTAAGGATCCCCAAAAGATATTCATGTCCGAATCCCCAGAATTTGTCAATATTTTACCTTACATGACAAAAGGATTTTGCACATGAGATTAAGTTGAATATTTGAGATGGAGAGATTACTTTGGATTATCTTGGTGTACTCAATGTCACAAGAGTCTTTATAACAGAAAAAGAGAAATAAAGGTGTCAGATAAGAAGTGACAATGGAAACAAATCAGAGTGGTGAGATTGCTGACTTTGAAGATGGATGATGGAGCTGCAAGTCAAGAAAGCTGGAAGTTAGAAACACAGGAAATGAATTCACCCCAAGTTTATCCAGAAAGAATACAATCCCTCTAACATCTTGTATTAGTACAGCAAGAATGTTGACCTCCACAGCTGTAAGATAACATACTTGCATCTTTTTATTCTAGTAAGCTTGTGTAGTCACAATAATGTCTCCTCAAAGGGATGATTTGGTATACTAGCATTAAAAAACGAACAGAGATTTTAGTATCTGAATTTAAAGTGTTGTTCTAATATGTACCTAAAATATGGAAGTCACTACAAATAGAGGCTAAAAGGATTTTGGGAAGCATAGTGGAAAAAGCCTGGATTGCCTTGATCAGACGACTATTAGTAGAAATATGGATACCAATTACTTTATTTGTGAGAACTCAGAAAGAAGAAAAAAGGAGCAGGATAAAAATACATATATAAACATAGACAATACCTTAATCACTATGAACAGACTGTTGATAGCAATATTGATGCTAAAAAATATTACTAATGAGGGTTCAGAATGAAATAAGATACATGTTACTGAAATCTCAGGGAAAAGAAACCCTTATTATATAGTAGTGAAAAGTCTAGCTCAATTGTACCCTCCACTTACTTGGAAAGTGAAATTCATAAACAATAAACTTGAATATTCAGCTGAGGAGTCTTCCAAGCAAAGTATTGAAGGCATGGACGGCCTTCTCTTTGCTGCTTATAGAAAAAAAAAAAAAAAAGACTGAGAAAGGAAGTAAACAAAAATAAAAAAGGATTTGCTGATTTGTGAAATTTTTAGCCAAACAAGACAGCCAAAAAAAAAATGCTATAATTAAGATTCATTATCAGAAAAACATGCTCTGGAAAGAAAGTTAAGTGTGTGGCTGCACAATTTTTTCAAGGTTTTTTGCTTAATACCTTGAGAGGCCCAAAAGGTCAAATTATTACTCATTCTAACATGTCTAAAGAAATTAGGCATTTACCTCCCGAATTCTTTCAGCCATCTCAGCAGAGACCAGAATGAAACTGGGGTTATACAGGAAAGATCTGTAGAGATCCTCTTTTCTCTAATGGACTAAATTTCTGTGACATATATGAGAGATTCAAAAGGACCTTGTTTTATTATACAAGCAGAAACACTGTCAGCTTGGATTGAAAGAGACAAATAGATGACCAATTGTATAGACAGCAGTCTGATAAAACTAATCAGTGACAAATGTATACTATCTTTTAAGAAAAAGGAAGGATATTCAGAGTATGAAGTTGAAAGTCCCAGATGATTATTCCCAGACAGTAAAACTTAATGAAATTTTCTACTTTAGATTTCAAAATTGTTTGGGATTGGTGATTGAGTGTTTCCCCTCCATGTTTTCCTTTTTGAATGGGAATTCCCATAACAGGATTCTATGTCTAGCCCACAATTGTATTTTGGAAGAAGGTAAGTTGCCTTTTTTCTAGATTCACAGGTTGACAGAGAGGAATGTTGCCCCAGAATGCATTATACTGAACCACATTCATAATTAATTTAGATAATGAGATTTGGGAATTTTGAATTGATGATATTTACATGAGAATTTTGGATATTGACTGTTGCTGTAGCAGGCAGAATTTTTTGGAAATGTTTGAATTGTGTAGTATGTGGGACAGATATGAATATTTAGGGGTCAGTGGGTGAACATTGGTGGGCAGAATAATGGTCCTTCATCCATGTCCTAGTCTTTGAAATCTGTGAATATGTAGCTTCACATTGCAAAAGTGACTTTGCCTATGTTATAAAATTAAAATTATTGAAATAGGGAGAGATTGTTTTAGATTATCTGGGTGGATCCAATATAATCACAAAGGACCTTATAAAAGAAAAAAGGAGGTAAGAATTTCAAAATCAGAGAAAGAGATATGTTGTTGAAAACAGATGTCAGAGATATGTTTTTGGTAGTTTTGAAGATGGATAATGAAGCTGGAAAACATAAGAAAATGGATTTTTTTCCCCTAGAGTTTTCAAAAAGAAATTTTATCTGCCAAAATCTTGATTTTTAGTTCAGTGAGATTTAAACTCTAGAAATGTAAGATAATAAATCTGTACTGCTTTATTCTATGAAATTTGTGGTGTTTTGTAACAATGGCAATAGGGAAATAGTGCAAACAAAAGTAGACTGATAAAAATGAACACAGCCTCAGGGACCTATGTAACAATGACAAAATAATCAACGTTTATTTCATCAGAGTTACAGAGGAGTGGAAAAAAGAAATATAAGCTCAAAGAGTATTTGAAGTGATGACTGAAAACTTCCAAAATTTGGCAAAAGACATAAAACTACAGAGTCAAGAAATTGTGTGAATCACAAACACAGATGCACTTGAATTAACATATCATAATTAAACTTCAAAAGACATAAACCTGAGAAAAAAATCATAAAAGCAGAAATAAAGAAATAAAACATTGCCTATAGAGAAAAAAACCCCAGTATTATTAATTTTGAATCATGTAAATTCTGTAGATGCCAAAGAATTGCACATAAAATAAAAATAAAGGACATTTTCAGATAAAAGAAAACTAAAATAATTTGTGGCCATCAGACTTATCCTTAAAGATTTGATAAAATAAGCTATTTTTTTAAAAGCAGAAAATGATAAAATAAAAAATCTGAGAGCATTAAAGAGAAAGATCAATACAAATTGCAGGAGTATAGATTCATAAAATAAACTATTTTCCTTATGAATTTTACAAATCATATGAAATGATGAAATAAAATTTATAATACCACCAGATACTCAAGATATTGATATTTAAAAATAGGAAAGTTAAAGAAACTTCAAGGGAAGTAAGCTTTCCACTTCACTTGAACAAATAAAATGCAAGAAATCAAATCAAGAGCACAATTCCATTTACAGTAGTCACAAAAATAACAAAATACCTGGGAATGTATCTAACAAAAGAGGTAAAAAATCTCTACAATGATAACTATAAAACAATGCTGAAAGAAATCAAAGATGACACAAACAAATGGAGAGTCATTCCATGATTATATAAATTGGGAGCATCAATCTTGTTAAAAATGTCAATACTGCCCAAACAATCTACAAATTCAACACAATCGCTATTAAACTACCAGCACCATTTTTTTTTACAGATCTAGTAAAAAACAATGCCTAAATGCATACGGAAACAAAAAAGGATCTCAAATGGTCAAAGCAATCCTAAGTAAAAAGAACAAAGCTGTAGTATCACATCGCCAGACTTCAGGCTTCACTACAAGGCTACATGATACAGGTACAAAAATAGACTCAAAAACCAGTGGAAGAGAGGAGAGAACCCAGAAATAAAGCCACTGACTTACAAATAACAGAGCTTTGACAAAGCTGAAAAAAAATTGGGGAAAGAACACCCTATTCAATAAATGGTCTGGGAAAACTGGTTAACCACATGCAGAAGAATAAAACTGGGCCCCTTCCTCTTATTATATACAAAAATGAATTAATGATGGATTACAGACTTAAATTAAGACCTCAGACTATAAAAATCTTAAAAGAAAGCCTACGAAAAATTCTTCTGGAAATCAGCCTAGGTAATGAATTCACAACCTAGTCCTCAAAAGCAAATGTGGTAAAACCCGACATTGATAAGTTGAAAATAGTTAAATTAAATAACTTTTTGCACAGCATAAGAAATTATCAACAAAGTAAGCAGACAACCAACAGAATGGGAGGGAAAAAAATTGCGAACTATGCATCTGACAAAGACCTCATATCCAGAATCTATAAGGAACTTAAATGAAACAACGGGGGGAAAAACCTATTAAAAAGAGGTCAAAGGACATAAACAGAACAGACATTTCTCAAAAGCAACCAATAAACATATGGAAAAATGCTCAACATCACTAATCAACAGATAATTGCAAATCAAAACCACAATGACACTAGAATGACTATTATTAAAAGTCAAAAACCAACATAACATTTGTGAAATGGAAAAAATATAGAAATGGAGAATATATTAGTGGTTCCCAGGTGGTAAAAAGGCAGAGAGATGGTAAAAAGGGAAGTGAGTGTGGTTATAAAAGAGCAATGCGGTGAAAATAATAGTGCTTTGTAATGTGACTTCATGGTGACTATATGAACCTGCACAGGAGATAAATTTGCAGACATGCATATGACTAAAAGTCAAGGACTAAAAGTAAAACTGGGGAGATCTGAATAAGAAAGGTATTTTACATTATTGCCAATATCCTAGATATAGTACTGCACTATAGTTTTGCAAGATGCTACAATTGGGTAAAACTGGGTAAAGGCTAAACAGGACCTGTCTGCATCATTTCTTAAAACTGCATGTGGATCTACAACCATACCAATTGTGTTTGTTCATTTTTAAAATCACCCCTAAGGTTACTTTCTTGATTCATGAAAATTTTCAACATATTTTAATATTGATTTTTAATTTAATTTTATATTGTATCAAAGAACATATTATATGTCACTTAAGTCTTTTTAAATATAAGGAGACTTGTTTTATGGTCCAGTTTTATGTTTGTTTATTTTTTTACGGTAGGAGAACTAATCCTTCCGATAATCTTGAACTAAGTTGTTGTTACTCAAGAGTTCACTTTTAAGCACATTTAGATACTTTTAGCAAGAGGCTTTTTAGCATTGCGAACCGACCAAGCTGTCATAAGTGAGAGTCAGAACACTGCTATAATTGCCTAGGTATAAACCCAGGTTTTACCACTCATGAAGTGTGTGAATTTTAGCTTGGATATGGTGTTGCTACATTTTTACTAGTGGAAAATAAATCACTATATTTGTAATGTGAAGAAAATAATTTTGACATTCATAAAACGGTTACACTAAGCACATAGAGATCCTAACAATATTTCTAAACAAACAGCTATATAGGAATCCATTTTGAAGTATTTGTTGATTCCATCTCACTTGTTCATTTGCCATGTTGGGAGATGAGATGCAAGAGTCAATGCACTTCATTTGCCTTCTAGGTTTTGAAATATATCACTTTTCTCAAATTCCACTCTGATTTATTTAAATGGTAGCTCAAAAGTTTCTTTTTATATGTCTATATGTGCTTTTATATATGTTGCAGATGACTCACAGACTTCCTTTATATATTTACACATCCTCATGTCTCATTATGACTACCACTACTGCTGCTTATAAATCTTGCTCCAGTCCTTATTATTGAGACACTCTCTCCTTGGGACAGCTTCCTTCTGACCTTTCTGCTAGAATTGCTGCTTCTCCCTGTCTGTTCAATGACCTATGTCTTGCGGTAATGGCATTGTCAGATGCCTCTACCCTGAACCCTTTTTCATTTTGTAAATTTTGGGCAGCCTTATTTAACTTCACAATGGAGAGGCCTTAAATGCCTCTTAGAAATGTCTAGTTATTCAGATGAGAACATAGATTCCCAGGTAGTGCTGCCAAGAAATCATCCAGAAATCAAGTTTAATTATCTTATTTTGATTTGTATTATGAAAAATTTCAAAACCACATAAACGGAAGAAAATAATATAGTAAAATTCATTCACCCCTCACTCAGTCTCAACAAGCTTAAACAGATGGCTAACTTTTGAAATCTATATGTACCAGATCTCCCTCATTATTCATTCAGTTAGTTTAAAACAAATCCTAGCTACCATACCATTTTCCCATAATGCTTTAGTATGAGAAATTCTGAAGATGAGAATATTAACTTAATGTGACTCTATCCTTAGTATCCTTTTAATAATTCCTGAATGTTATAAATCTATTTTATAAAATCTCGGATTATAACAAAGTGGGTCTATAGGAAAACTAATCAAGGTGTTGGAACCAAGGGAAACATCTATTGCTTATTTCTAATTTTGAAACTTGTGTTGACTTATTGCTATAAATTTTTTAACTTTTAATTTTTTTATTTGAGAGATGTGGGGTACAATTCAGGGTTAGGTATAAAAATGTTCATTATGCAGGTACCCTTGTTGAGGTGTGCCCCTACTTCCCCAGGCAGATTCCCTCTACTGCCAATCCCGCTTCCCCACTCCTCTCCTGGCAGTTTCCCGTTACTGCCAATTCTTTTCTTATAATGTTATTTTAATTGTTCAAGTTCCACTTATGAGTGAGAACATGGGATATTCAGTTCTTTGTTTCTGTGAAAGATCACTCAGTATTATAGACTCAAAATCTGTCCAGGTTGCTGTGAATATCATGATTTTGGTCTTTATGTCTACGCAATATTCCATTGTGCATATGTACCACATCTTCCTAACCAGAGATGTGAAAGACCTTTACAACAAAAACTGCAAAACACTGCTCAAAGAAATCAAAGATGACACAAATAAATGGAAAAATATTCCATGCTCATGGATTGG
>CAUYQG010148291.1:0-53331 GCA_963574415.1 Tarsius wallacei
CCCGAGAGGGAGGGGAGAGGGTAGAGGAGGAGAGGAGAGCCGAGATGGTGGGAGCTGGTGGGCGAGGCTGGGGGAGGCGGCGGGAGGGAGGGAGGAGAGAGAGCGCGGGGTTTGGAGTTTTTAAGCTACGAACGATTTCACGCAGTATCTTCGGAAAGGAAAATCAACCCTCTCCCTCCTAAGAAGGCTTAGCCAGAGGATGCTTAAGGAGGTCTCACTGCGGTCCCCCTCGGCCCAGAGCCGCGGCCTCCGGCACCCGCTGGGGAGGCGCGGGAAGGCAGGCCTGGGGCAGAGTTCCTAGAGCCGTTGGCCGCTTCCCGTCGAGCTCCGCCTTCGGCCCGGGCTCTGCACCGCGGGCTGCGTGCGGCCGCGCAGGCCTCCCGGGGACCCGGCTGAGCCTGAGAGGCGAGACTTGCGAGAGCTGTGACTCCTGGGGAGGGAGGCCAGCCAGCACATCCTCGCTCCGAGAGAGCTAGGGCCCACTCCACAGCAGCTGGTAGCTCCTTCTCACTCTTCCCGGTCTCTCTCCAACCTGGAAGAGTGGGGTCAAGCTTGGCTTTAGGAACTCGGAAAGCCCAGGGTTCGAATCCTAGCTCTGCCATTGACATGCAGTGTAACCTTAGAAAGGGACTTAACCTCAGTTAACCTGTTTCTGGTCTTTTTAATGGAAAACAAGAAGGTCCCGCCCTCATGGATGTGGTGTATGAAAGAGATCATGAATGTAAAACGCTTGGAGCATAGTAGGCACTAGGCAAATGCTCTAATCACCCCCCATTTCCCCTCTTCCATTAAAAATTCTCACTCCGAGATACATCTGGCATCAGTGAGGTTCTTAAAAACCACAGGTCCCATTCTCTGCCCACAGGGCGCACCATGCCACGGACCTGGATGTTGTCCAGAGTCAACCCTGCCCACCTGCTGCACTCACCATCCCTCCAAGGACCAACAACCTAGCCTGCCATGTAGATCACAACTGCCACCCTCAGCCTCCAGACTCCAGGCTTTATCTAGAGTCTCTTGGGGACCAGAGGGCAACACCCAGGTGTCTGGTGGAGAGGGATTTAGGAAATAAAAAGTGATTGTAGAGAAAAGTTGAATGAGAAAGTCAGCTTCAGAGTCCCATCTCCTGAGTTCCCTTGGGAGACAGGTTTAACTCCATTTAATAGAGTGAGGGGGTGTCCGTTTGAAGTGACCTGCTTGCCAGGACACAGCAGGGAGATAGCCAGGATCTCGGCCATTTGTTTTACAGGGCACAGAGTTGAAGCAGCACAAAATCACACATTCCACGTGCATACATAACTTTCACACATAAATATATGTATGCCTGGACTGCCCTAGCACATGCACACGTGTTCATGTGTGCAAAAGCACATGTTCATCTCCGTTGGCAAAAACACAATCAGCACGAATTTATCTCTGTTGACATAACCACCGTCAGTGCCAATATAGAGCCAGGATCTACACGTGGGCATCAGGTATAAGTGTCCTGTGCAGAGAAAGAGGATGCCTCTATAAAGCAGTAAGTTGCACTGTTATACCTACACTTGCGTGCTCAGGCAATTCTGCTTAAACCACTGCGTCCGCTTCTACGAAACTATGTTTTGCATATTTTAAAAAAAACCACTCTTGAAGTTATGAGCATGTGTGTACACGCTGCACGTGCACAGATGCCCCAACGCGAGGAAAGGACCATAAACCCAAAGCCGCGCGTGCGCGTGTGTTCACACAGACGTGTGCTCTGGCGCCTGCACACGGCCGGCGCCCAGGCACGCGGATGCCTACACGAATACACAGGCATGTTGTACTGACGCATCTGGGGCACTTTCTTTCAAAGAAAGTGGGGAATGAAAATCTAATCTGAGAGTCACCAGGGTTCATCTGGAGGTCGCCCAAGGGGTAGAAAAAAAATTGTAACGACGCCGGAGTGTTTGTCCTTGGTGTAGCTCCGCTCCCGGGCCGACCGGGTACAATACGTTTCGAAAGCTCGAGGGGCTGCCGTGGGATGGGAAGAGGTACGCTGTGACTCTTGCCGCGGGCTGCTCGAGAAACGTGGAAACACACCCTGCGGCTCTTCACTCCCCCATACAAAAAAGCACGCGATTCATCGCCACCTCTCTAACCAGCAGCCCACACCCGCCGCTGGACCGACCCCAAACTCCCCGGCAGCCAGGATTCCCGCTCGGTGCGCTAGTCTGTTGATCCCTCTGCGTCGGGCTGGGGCGCGCTTGGGTCTGTAAGAGGCTCAAGCGCAGCTCCCGCCGCGGGGCGGGATCCGCGCGTCCGGCACCGAGGTTCAGAGGCCGGTAACTTTGCTAATCTCCCCCAGCGGCGGGGGCCGCCGTGCAACCGCTGAGCCCTGTCCGCGGAGACTAAACAAGGAGAGGAATGGGCTGTAAACACACATCCTGACACGTGAGTGACATTTACACGGTGCGAGAAGCCGCGACCGCGGGAAAGGCAGAGGGTGGGGGGAGAGGGCACCCACAGGTAAAGGGAACATTCGCAGGTGCCGGAAACGACGGCCCTTCGGCCCTCCTCCCCCCCTCCCCCAGAAGGGAAAAGAATCCCCGAGTCCCCCTGAACCTGCCTTTTGTGGGAGGCGACAGGTGAGCGGAACTCGGGTCTGGCCACTCGCGCCGCTGCCTGCCTCCCCACCATCTGCTTCCTCGCAGACGAGCAGACCCGGCGCATAATGAGGCAGCAGCCTCCAACCGGCCACCGTGACTAACTCAGAACAAAAGCGCTCCCTCCACGCTTCCTCCAACAAAGGGGCCACCAGCCCCGGCGCTCCCCGAAGGCTGCGGGGCTCCCGGCTGCCGGCTGCGGGGCCGCCGCGCGCAAACTTCCCGGGGCTCCCGGGGCTGCCGGCGCCACCGGGCCGGGGCCGCGGAGGGAGGAAGCGCTCGCCGCCCGGAGAAAGTGAGGCCGGGCCGGGCGGGGGAGAGGGGAGGGAGTGGGGGATCCGCGGAAGGAGGGTGATTGATCAGTGCGCCGTTCCCGGCACTCTGTCCCGTCATTAGAGGCGGCCAAAGCAGGGCCACGCAATAACCTCAGAATCGCCAACTAATTGACGCTGCAGGCAACTACTTCATTGTGCGCGCTGGTTTTATGTCTTCATAGCCGGTGATTGACAAGGTGTAATTAGTCATCTCACTCGGTGATAAACATGGGCACCCTCCTCCCGCGGCATCAGGCCGTGTGTACCAGCAGAGGAAGCGATAGTTGACGCTGATATACCATTAAATCAAAATGAAGACGTTCAGAAGTGTGTGTTTGCTGTGACGCTCTGATGGTTTATTTCTCAAATACGGCACCAACAGATTTACTTGATTTGCAAGTTAACTACAACATTAACTGGTTTTATTTATTTTGCCTCTTCCTTCCTCTTCCTAGGCAGGGATGTTGCTCTTGGAGAATGTGAAGACAGTTTGCTTCTTGACAAGCGAGCGAGCGGGCGCCCAGATTTTTGCAGCCTTTCCGAGTCTACCCCGAGGGAAAGGCGCGCAGAGAAAACGCCGGATTTGGGAGCCACCCGCGAAGGATTCCGCACAGAGGAGTCGCCCTCCTTGGCCCCAGACCCACCTGCCTGGGGGCCCCCCTTCGGGCACTGCCAGGGGATGACCTGAAACTCTGAGGATGGTGCTGAATTGGGGTTGGGGGAAGCTTCCTGAATGATAACTGCGAAGAAGAAAGAGGCAAAACAGCGTTCCCCCCACCCCCAAGCAAAAAGGACTGTGTTCTTAGAGCTGTTGGCTGGCGTCACAGGGCCAGTTGCCTGCCTCTATTCCCGGAGAAAGTGCAACATCTTCTATCCTCCTAGCGTGCTTGCACCATTCAGCAAATTATACTCCTTGCTCACCAAAGTGGGTCTTGCTCAGGGAAGTGTGTGTGTGTGTGTGTGTGTGTGTGTGTGTGTGTGCGCGCGCGCGCACTTCCCCCCTCAATACTACAACTGCTGTTAGAGATGCTGGCTACTCCTTTCAGAAATCTGGAGGTTTTAAATTTTTTAAGGGAGGGGGCACCCCTCATCTGTCTTGGCTCTGGTTCTGGTTAGAGAGTGTGGCAGGGGTTGAACAAAGCCACAAACATTTGAAAGTCCATCTTCAGAGTATCATGCATGCCCCCAGAACACCCCCAAGTGGGATATGCTTCCTGCATGTGTCCCATCTCTCTAACCTGTTTCCTGTCTGTATAGCACTGGAGTGGTGATTCCTTGCCACTGCACAGGAATCTGGGGTTATGGTCATCTCCAAGAAAAGAGAGGGGTGAGGCTGAGTCACAGGGACAGTAGAAAAGCCCTATATCTTCAATGGAGACTCCCCCCTTCCCAGGCTGGTGGACCTTATTCAGCAAAGGGAGAAGTGTTTTATATTGATGTGAGAGGCTATCACTCAGCAGCAAATCAGCTCAGGCATAGCTGTCTCTTCCTTTATGAAATCAGCTCATTGCCTTGGTCACACCATACAGAAAATCTACTGATCACCACTATCGACGACAAAAATTAGTGGGGCCTTAGTTGTTTCGAAGAGGAACCCCATGTCTGTGACACTAGAATAGATAAGTGGCTTGGCCCATGGCAGACAGAGAGGAGACCAATTCCTCCTTCTCTTCTCCCTGCAGTGATCTGAACAATTCCGAAACTGCCTCCCCGGGCGTCAGCTGAGCAGGTTGGGGAACTAACCAGGGCTCTCTCTCTAGGGCCCTGTTAAATGTACTGAACTTAAAATGAAACACGAAGTGTGAATTTCAGGTTTGAACGTGATGCATCAGGAAACGTGGAGGTTGGCAGCCCCATTCCTCCCTCCTGCTTTTCGGTAGCAGGTATTAATATTGTATTAAATGTTATGAGAAAGTAAGGGCTGCGCAGAGGAATGTGCTCAGATGCAATTTTGTCAAGGTTTTTATCTGTGATTATGATTCCAGATGTAGACACTCCCGGAGGAGGGAAATGAGGGGCTGCTGGCGTGTGACATGTGTTTTAAGGTGTTTGGCAGTGTTTCTCAAAGTGGTGACAAAATGTTCAATTTTATTACAGGGAATTGGTAAAAGAAATATGAATACTAGGTCAGAGAGTGTTCACCTCAGCAAAAGGATTTACCATTATTGATTAGGGTGGGGAAAGTTTTTATCTGGGCCCTGCTTAAATCACATTGTCAACAATATAAATCTGTCAGATCAGATTATTCTTAAAGAACAATTGTAACAAAATACACAATAGCTAATTGCACCCCCCACCCACAGCTAATTTCCACGCTAAGATGTAAACTGCCCTGGAAGAAAAAAAAAGATGTCATTCCCCCCCAACTGGTATAAAACCACAGCCATTTCTTGAGAGTAATTTCTTTTTAATCTAGCCCAGAATATATCCAGCCCTGGAAGGGACATTTTGCTAACTTGGCTGCTCTGCAAACCTTTCAGGTTGAAGCACCAAAAAATGGCAGTACACTTTCTCACACAGAGAAATACATTTTTCTTAAAGGAGAATCAGAAAGATTTTGTATGAAAAAAGTGGGGACAGGGGTTAGGGAGGAAGCTGATGGACTCTTGACTAGCTGACAACTCTTATATCTCCAAGTACTTGAGACTGGAAATTTTCCCTATCACAGCCCTTCTTCATTCAAAGGCATCTCTGCCATCCCTTTCTGACAGCAGGGCACCCCTAAACTACATTTCTAAGCATAGTTTTCCTCATAAACCTTTTATGAGCTTCACATACACTAATATTAATCGACTTGAGTGCCCAGCCAGCACTGAGTAGACAGGAGGTAGATTTGGTAAACACTTCCACAGAACAAAAAGGGGTTTTTGGCTAAAGATGCTGGACTTTGCTCCCCCTGGTTCCCAGTCAGAGGACGAGGGTCTCTATCCACTCGCTGGAGCCATTGACTTACAGATCACCCCATGTCTGGCATAGTTTTTCAGGCCCAGCCTTTCCCTAATCCAGGCTAAAGAATGTTGATTTTGGCTTCCCCGCCGCTGGCACTATTTTACCATCACAAAGCATACTAGACTCACAGCACAAATTGCACCTTCCGAGGAAGTAAGACAGTCCCTCTTCTAGGAGGTGACATAGAATGTGGTACTTTTTTTAGGGGAACAGTGAGGTTGCAAGGGAGGAAAAATACCCATCGGGGCCACCATCTCTCTCTCTGAGCTTTCAGCAAGACCATTCCCCTACCATAGTCCAACTTTTCACTGGTCTGATTAACAAATCTCTACTGCTATTTGGAAAGTTGGCATTGTCGCTTTAGGTGAGGAATGAGTCATTTCCCACAAATGCTCCAGCTGAAGCCCAGTCCCCTGGCACCCCTCCCCAACATTTTTATTCTTCCATTAATTAAAACAACTAACGTCTCATCGATTATCTTTGCATGAATGAAAATCATTACAAGCCCTTGCAGGTATATGGGAAATTCTGTTTGCTTAAGTATTCACACTTTGATTTCCTATAGACTCATTTTCTCAGGCATAAATAAATTCAAACAAAACAAAACAAAAACAAAAACAAAATCTCCTGACACTTTACAACAAAACATGAAGACCAGTTGTAATGAGCTTGTGCCAATCTCTTGTAGGAAGAGATATTCAGATGGTCCTTCTTTAGGGGTGGATTTTACTACAGGATTCTAGATGATTAAGGCAAATACTGATAGGTCACCAGACAGGCTCTGAATTTGTGCTTGAGATGAGTCAGATGAGCTCATCCAAATTTACTTTTAGGCTACCGTGTCAGCCCTTGAAAGTAAAAAAGACAGGGGACAATCGACACTATTTGGAATTTCCCAGCTAGTTGGCCATTTCAGCTTGCGTCTCCATTTCTGGGGGCTGCCATAATTAGAGCGATCTATTTTGCATTTACTTCTCTTTGCAAGCACTACATTATTCACTCTTTCCTGTGCTTATTAAACAGTGCCACCTGCACCAAATTCAACAAAGCTCCTCCATCAGTTGGGCCCAGCTAAGGATCCAGGCCATATATTATCATTAATTGAAGCTCAATTGACTCATTGATGATAGAGGCCTGAGCAAAAGCAACACATTTTCTAGGACCTGTTTATAAAAATGTTTTAAGAAAAAAATGTTATTCCCCAAATTGTCGTTTTTTTACAAACTCATTTCCTTCTCTCTGTACAGCAATTCAAGCAGCAATTAGCAAGTCTTTTAATTAATGAACTATTCCCTGTGTGTCACCAAGGTGCCTCCAGCACAAATGTCCTTCTTCATAGGTACTAGTAGACGCAGTCAATATTTTGTCACCCAAAGCCTTCGAAGCTGGCCATCTCGATAGCCCCAACACTATACAAAGGATCTGAAGAGCAAAAGGCAAGGCTGGAAAGCAGAGGACAATTTCCAGGAAACTAACCATGGACAGTCTGAATCCAGAGAGAGGAAGAGGCAGAAGAAAGAGAAACAAGAAGCAGAGAGGAGAGAAGCAGAAAATGAACACACATAGACATCAGTGGCTAAAGAAGGTACAGAAAGTTTCCAGAAAGATGGGAGCATCTCTGTTATAGGAAACTTTACATTCTAATGTTGATGGTTTACACATTTTTAAGAGCCTCAAGACTCACTGTGGCTTGTTTATTTAAAAGACTCCTGCTTTGTTCAAAATACTGCTTATCTTTGGCATTGTCCACAGCTCTGCTCTCGGAGAGATTAATTAAGTGATAGGTCAGACACAATGAGGTGAAAGGGCATATCCACCCAATCAGGACTGATTCATCCATTTCTAGGTGGATCAACTTTTTTGAGGGATGCCAATTTTGATTCCATTTCCTGGGGGATTTATCAGTAGGGATGCCTGAGCTCCTCTGTTGAGGGGCACTTAGCTGGAAAAGATTGCTCTGCAGATAGAAAAATCTAAAATCTACACTGTCTTTTTAAGGTATGAAAACAAAACATAACTATCAATTGTCTGTATGCTTAAGTTTTACCAGACTTGGAGAAGGATGCTTCTTGAATATGATCCTCTTACAAAATAGTCAACTGGATGGTTACAAATAAGACTGCCATGCAACACAATGAAAAAATGAAAAGTTTGCTTTCTCTCCTCCTGCTTCCCACTGTTTCTCATTGCCCCTTCCTTTCAAGTTCACTTTTAATTTCTAGAAGGTAAAATGAGAGAAAGACAAAAATGAGGAAGGGAGGAGGAGAGAGGGAATGAAAAAGAAAAAGAGAGGTTTTCAAGGTGTCATGGCTGAATTTTTCCGAACCAATTAGAGGTTATCTCTAAATCTTCATCCTTCACCCCCTCCACACCTTCCTAAATAGATCTTTAGATTAGTGAGAAGTTACTTAATTGGGAAAGGCCATGTGGTCGGTTCACCCTGTTCCTAACCAGAAGGGTTTCGGGGACCTTAGACCCCACTCTCAGAAATGGCACCCTCCCCCATCTCTACAGCAGCAGGCAGTCTGGGTCAAAACTGTGGTTGCAAAATTATGGTGTGTGTGTGTGTGTGTGTGTGTGTGTGTGTGTAAGAGAGAGCGAGGAGAGCGAGTGAGAGTGAGAGAGGGAGAGGGAGAGGGAGAGGGAGAGGGAGACGGAGAGGGAGAGGGAGAGGGAGAGGGAGAGGGAGACGGAGAGGGAAAGGGAGAGAGAGAGGGAGATGAAGACGAAGTAAACTCTCAGCCTGTGAACAAGGCTAGGCTCAGGTAAAGTGACTGTTATTGTCAGATCCCAAACAAAACACTTGGAATATTTTTACTCTAGAATACTTTTGCAAATAAACTTCACATTTTTCAAGTATTTTTTTTTTTTTTTGGTTGGTGTGAGGAAGTATGGAGTTAAACAATGGTTTGGATTATTTTATTTTATTTTTGTAACTGACCAGCCATTTCCCCTTCTCCAAAGAAATTTAGAATGCTAGTCTCTTAACTATCCAATTCTTTAAATCATCTGGGATCTATCTATATTTATAATACTGAGCAGAAATACTTAACAGCCTGATCAATAGCCATTGACCGTCAGTGCACCTCACACCCTAACATGCACAGCTTGATCATGTATATTTGATCATTGAAAAATTCAAAGCATCTTGCAGCAGTGTATCAAGCTTCCCATAAAATAGTCTGTCTCTTTCTGTGGTCTTTAAAAGAGTGTGAGTTTTTCTCTCCCCTGCATTCATTTATCTATCCATCTATTTATCTACACATACACACATACACACACACACACACACACACACACACACACACACACCCCTCCCTTTCTGGAGAATTTATTGCTCATATATTTGATGAAGAACAAGGTAATTAACTGCAAGGCTGTACATCTGGGCAGCACTTCATATCCATTACAATAATAAAACACTTTTTTCACATTTTAGCAGAAGAAAGGTTAGTCCTGCCCACAAGTTCAGAGGACCCCAGAGTCTCCATCTGCAAAGCTCCTTGTTATAAATTCTGCCTCCCTCTTAGGTGATGGCATGCACAATTGCACCAAAGGGCACTAAGTTTATCTGTGCGAAAGCATCATTGGAAAAGCTTGTTCCTTCTCAGAGCTCTAGCATCAGCCTGTGGGGGGTTGAAACAGACATAGTTGGCTCCTCCATCCCCAGTCTGCTTGGCAGCAAACTGGAGCGAGAGTTCGAAGGACTTGTCCTGTGAAGGGCCACAGGTAGAAGAGATTTGGGGATTCCAAAAGTTGGTGTCCTGAACATGTGCCACTAAAATCTAGTGCCCCCAAATGGACCTGATATTGCAGATTTTTCTGATATTCTGGGGTCAAAAGCTGATAACAAGTTTCTCCACAAGGTATCTCAGATCTATCCAAATCACTCCAAGAGTCTGTCCAGAAGAATACAAGCTGGCCAGCCTGCTCTAAGCCCCCAGCACAGTCCTTATAATCCCAACACCAAAAACCACCCCCACCCCCAGCCAGCAAAACAAATTACCTGCAGAACCTCCCATCTCGGGGGTCTCCCTGCTCTGTATTCCAAACCGTGCCCAGCACAAATTATTCAGGGCCCTTCCTTCTAAAAACAGCAGCATCTGGACTGAGGCTCCCTCCTTTAAAGGGTAGTGGGGTGGGGGGAAGAGACTTCATATGATAATACATGTAATATGATATAGAATGACAGAATGCATGACAGTTGCCCATAATACAGAGAAGTCAGTCAAAGGACAGAGGGGACATTTGGATAATTACCATCCATTGGCTAGTCAATCACGCGAACAGAGAGAAACTGCACAAAACCCACAATGGAGTTGGGAAACAAAAGAGACCCGAGCCAGACTCAGGATTAACCGGTCTAAAGCGATCTAAATGCTTTTGTATCTGAAGAACTGAGGCTCCCGGGTTGCACCCCCCCCCAATCCCAGGGAACTAATTGCGGGGATCAGAGTTAAAGCTCTCTCCCTCCTTTCCCATTTCTCTTTGTAGACAGCTCACCACGCAGAAAAAAAAAAAAAAAAAAAGATTCCGCGCGGGGTGTTCATTAAACTATTTTAAAGTTAAAGGGTGGGGGGTGAGGGTTCGATGTGGCCCCTAGGTCCAGAAGCTGGAACTCTTCAGCTTTCAGAGAGGCTGGGACAGTCTCAGTTGGCCTCAGTTCTTTGTTTCAGGATAAGGTCTCCCTCCTTGCCCCTTAGAAACAAATGCCCCATCCACCTGGGCTGAGGCTGGGCAGCTGCCCTCTTCCTGGAGGCTGACGTGGATGGCTGGTACCCTGCTTGGGGTGAGGAGTCCCAACAGCTGGCTTCTGCACCAGAAAAAAACAAGGTACACCCAGCTGAAGACTCCAACTGAAGCTGCACACCATAATTAAGCGGGGTAAAAGGGCAACAGGAAAGTGGGGCTAGCCTTCAAAATGGGAGGTGAGCGAGAAGGTGGTTGCAAATTGTGTGGAGAGAGAATTTCCTTCTAAACCGGGGAGAGAGAAAAAGGAAGAAAAATCCTTCTAAATTGGGGGAGGAGAGAATGTGCTTCACTGGGAGAGTGGAATGGGAAGAGACTACTGCTTGAGAAAAAGAGAGGCAAAGAGGTGATTCTTCAAAAGAGACATGGGAAAATGATGTCTATAAATTTTTAGGGACTCAGAGAGGATGGTGAGCGAGGCAGAGAATTCCTTGAACGAGAAAAGGCACGGCAGAAGATCTCTGTACCTGAGAGCGAGATCTCTACTCCCGGGACAGAGGGACCGATAACTATCGCCCAATTCCCACCAGCTTCTTCCCGTACAATGCCAACTCGCCCCAAGCCCCGGCCCCGGCGGGGCCCTCCTGTGTTCCCAACTCGGTGGCAGCGGCAGTTCCGGTCCGCGTCTGCGGGGGCCCGCCGTGGTCCTGCCCGCGCCTCCCGCGCTGCCCCTCAGGCCCTCGGGGCGCGCCCAGGCGCCTTCTTACCTTTCCGAGTCCTCCGCAGCGGGTGTGGCCGACTCTGCGGGCGGCCCCGGGCCAGGGCCGGGGGACGAGGGGCGGGGGTGCCGGGCTGGCGGGGAGCGGCAGGGTGAGGGCTGGGGGGGCTGGCACGGTGCCCAGCGGGGGAGAGGGGCAGCCGGCAGCCCCAGGGCCCGCGGGCGGGCCGGGCCGAGCCGGAGGAGGTGCGAGGCGTGGGGGGCCGTGGAGGGGCGCCGGGGCCCGGGCCGGGGGGCGGAGGGCTCCCTCCCGGGGCCAGCGGGGCGCTCCAGCCTGCGAGGCCAGCCCGGGAGCCGGGGGAACACAAGGGAGGGAGGCCGGCGCCCAGGAAGCCGAGGACGGGGCGCGCGATCAGAGGGGCTGCGTCCTCGCCTCGGCTGACAAATCAATCAGGGCCGGCGAGCCGGGGAAGCTGCCACCCGGGCTGCGGCGCGCGGCCCCCGCTCGCCCCGCGCTGCCAGCCGACGGGCGCCTGGCTCGGCGCGGGACGCGCGGCGCGGGCTGGGCTGCGGTCATTAGGCTGCGGGCGCGTGCGGCCGGGGCGGGGGCGGCGGAGCGCCGGTCGGAGGCGGCCGCGCGGCGCGGCGTCCCCGGTCTCCCCTCCCGCCCGCCCGCCTCCGTCCCGCGCCCGCTTGCGCTCGCCCCCCGCCCCCCGCTCTGCCGCTGTCACTGGCTCCGGGGGCCAGTCTCTCCGTCCGCTTCTGCCCGCCTCCCGCCGTCTCTCTCCATCCCCTGGATATTCTCTGTCTCTCTGCCTCCACTCCTCTCCCGGTCGCTCCGGTCCCCAGCTCTCTTCCTCTCGGCGTCTTTTTCTCTCTTGCCCCTCCAGCATTCTCTTTCTACCTCTCCTCACTCTCCACCCCTTTCTCCTTTTGCTCAGGAAGACTCACTGTCTCTCTGTCCCTCCTTGGAACAGCGGCCCCAGCATTCCGCTGAAGCCATTGCCCTACCCTGAGACTTGGGACACGTCGCGTCCCCCTTCCCAGCTGCAGTTTCCTTATCTCTAAAAGGAGTCCATGAGCAGCTCTTGGTGGGGCGGTTGGGAGGTGGCAGGCAGGAGTTGCCCAGTGCCTCTGGTTCCCCCTCCTGAAGTTCATGCACACACAAATACAGGAGCCTCTGCGGGAGCTGCCTGGTGACCGGGGCTCATTGGCTGCGATGTGTACCCCACAAAACACCTGTCTTCACCCTCCTGGACAAGTAGCAGCGACCAGGTCAGCGGGGAAAAGTCAAGGTGGCTTCTCCCAAGAGGTGACAGTGGTTCCCCCTTCCCCCCACCTGAAACTAGTTCTGACATCTTAGGCCCTGTCACCTGCTGGTTGCTCCCTCGTGGACACCAAGCAATGCTTTCGCCCATTCTTAGACCCAGGTGGGCAAAATCCTATTCCTCCCCCTTCCCTTCTGCCCCCCTCCCCCCCCACCCCACCCCCACCCCCACCATACACACCACATTGGCTTTTAGGTTCCAAAGACGCTTCCCAGAGAGTCTGTGGCTTCAGAGTCAGATACGGGTTTGAGACCATTTGGGCAAGTCACATTGCTCTATGCTTCAGTTTCCTCATCTGTGAAATGGGAACAATAATCACCTCCCTTTCAGGATTGTGGTTAGGATCATTTGTGGAATACATAAAGTGTCCAGCCTATGGAAGTTTATTTATTCTGTCCAGTTTTTATTCAGGCTTTTGCTTGGCGCTGAGAAGACAGCAATTCAGAAGGCAGGTGTGGTCTCTGCCTTCATGCAACTTGCATTCTAGTTGGGGGACAGACATCACACATGCACACATCAATTACATAATAATTTCATGACAGTTGTAAAAGTACCATGAAGGAGTAGAGAGTGAGATGAGACCAAACATCCAGGGAAACTGACCTCGGCTGGGGGCTCAGGAAGGGCTTTCTCAAGGAGTGGTGACAGCAAAGCTGATACCTGAATTCTCAGGTCCAGGTCTCCATTTGGCAGGAAGAGGGAAGGGGCTGCTAAAATAGGTGATGGAGGGAGAGTGTTCCTGGCAGAAACAGGAGGGAGCATGGCCAGAAGAAAGGTCAGGGTGGCTGGAGAGGGGGTGGAATGAGGCTGCAAACGTAGGTGGGGCCAGGCACAGGGTGAGGAATGGCAGTGTCTTGTAGACTGTGCAGAGGAGTTTGGGCCGCAGTACATGGAAACTGCTCTTAACCCCCAACCACATGAGTCCTGATTTCCTCTTTTTTGAACTGGAAGGAAGAAGCCAGGCCCAGCTCCCAGATATGTCCTTTGCCTTCGGTCCTCCTTGGGGACTGACATCTCTTGTTTTCTCTTCTGCTCTGTTCCAGTACTGCCCACCCAGAAGTGTCATTGCCTACCTTGGCATCCATGCCCCTACCTGAGTATGACCTCCCTGAGAGCACACTCCCAGGCTTGGTTCTTTTCTGTGCCCTTAAAGTTGAGTCACAGGAGGCCTCTTCAGCCAGCATTTGTTGTTTGTCTGAAAAATCAGTAACCAGTGAGCACTGACTGTGTGCCAGGCTCTGTGTTGGGCAATGCCCTTGCCCTCACAAAGCACTGGTTTTGTGGGAAAGAAACCTTTGAACATATAGGACCATGATGACCACGATGGAGTCTCACAGGGGACTTGAGGCATGGGCCTGGATGCTCTTTGAGGGAAGGTCCATCCTGTATTTGCTTGCCTAGTACAGTCCTCAAGAATTTGTGACACCATACCTGGCACAAGGCAGTCACTCAGATATACGTGTTGAGAGAATGACAAGTGAAGTTTAAATGCAGAAGGATGAAAGTTATGCAGGAATTAAGTGAGCCAAAGTAAAGGATGCGTTGGCCCACAGGAGGGGAGGGGGCGAGGGAGGGTGGCTGGTAGACAGGGAGGGAGCTACCGCTTGTGGAGCTCCCCCTCCAGGCCAGGCAGGTGCTGGGCACTTTTGTGCAGTTACCTCAGCCAGCCTCCGCAGCGCCCTGGCTGCATGGGCACCTTTGCCCTCCCTCTTTTGATAAAGTGCTGGAGTCCAGAGGGGTTAAACATGGCCAGTTAGAGCCTGCACGTGGATTGGAACCCAGATCTGCCTGCTCCTCTTCACTAAAAGGAGAAAGCAAAAGAGGAGGAGAAGGCAGAGGAAGGCGACAACTGAGAACAAAAGAAGAACAGTGGCAAAAGAGTGAGCTCCATGAGTAATTTTTCAACTTAAAAACAATTCCCATTTCCCAGCCCTGCGGAGGCAGGCACGACGGATCTGAGGCGAGGCCGGCCCTCTGACTCGCAGGAGCCTGCCGAGGGGCCCCAGCGAGCTGCTTCAAAGTCGGCCTCTTCAGCACAGGCGCTTTTAAACTTCACACGGGAAACTTTCCAGGGCTGACTTTTTGCACTTTGTTTCCAAATCAAGAGATGGGGAAGTCCCTTTCAGCCCAGCGGGGAGGAGATCTCACTGAGAGACTTGCCCTGGGGTTTCAGGCTTGGCACCCTCCCCAACTGGGCAATCGGGCTGGTCCCCAGATGCAGAGATGGGAGGACCTGTCCCCTGCCTGTAATGGGTTCTCAAGGAGAATTCAGGGCGTGTGAGTGGTAGTCAATCCCTCTTAAGCTCTCTCTTCCTGTGTTCTCCTAAGTCTGTTTCTACCTGGGTTCCTGGTGGCATTTGTTGACAATGTGTGGTCACCTCATAGGGATCACAATTGCTCCTTGCTCTTCTCTGCGTGGCAGTCTCAAAACCAAACCACTCTGTCATCCTCTGATCACCATTTCAAGAGGAAGCGAGGGTCTTCCTAACCCTCAGCTCCCTCTGATTTTTGGAATTCAGATTTGGATTTTGGATGTACATCAAGAGGCTGGCTCCATGCATTTTAATTAAGCTGTCTTTTTTCATTTATTACTAATATACTCCTCTTAACTATGATTTATTTGTTAAACAAAGCACCATAAGCCATCACTTATTCATCTTAATTTCAACAAAATTAAAGTGGTCGCTGTTAGATTGCACCTAATTGCACTTGCAATGAAAAGAACGGAGATGTTAATCAAAATAAATTGAAGATAAACAATAAAATCATTACATCTTTGCGGCGGTAAGTGTAACTAATCAGTTTTGACTCGAAGCGACCGAACAGGAATAATGAATGTGTCACTGAAGGCGTGCTCATTAAGAGAAGCTGCCAGGACCTGGTCCTCGGGGCAGCAGACAGCCACCCTGCCCATGTGGCCCTGAGGGTTCCTGCCCCCTGGGCTGGGCAGAAGGGCCCTGAGGAGCAAGGGGAGCCAGGAGGAGGCTCAAAGAATGGGAAAGAGTCTTGTGTGGGGGCCCTGAGGCTGCCCTGCTACAGAGGGTTTCTCTCACTCCCCTGAGACAGCAAGAGGTCCCAGGCTTATTTCTGGGATTCCAGGTAACCAAGGATGGGGTGAAAGAGACTGGAAGACAGACAGACAGATATCCAGATAGGCAGACACAGCCCAGGGGACATGATAGAGAAGAGTCAAGCAACAAGAGACAAAGAGAAAGAGACAGACAGTTGGAAAGAGACCAAGAAGAGAGCCAAAGGGAACAAGGCCCGCCATGGCCAGAGCTGAATGCTCAGACAGACGCAGAGTAAAGAGCTTCTGTGGGGGGAAAATGAGGCAGCCCTGACAGTGTGGAGGAGGAGGGATGGGGAACGAGCTAGTTGGGAGAGGAAAGCAGAAGAGAGAGAACCAGGTAGATCCACAGAGGTAGAGGCTATTGGTCTTAAATGAATACTGTCTCCTGTGAGGACAAGACTTGTAGGTATTAATTTTGAGCCAGTTAAAGCTCAGAAGGTTTCAGGTTAGGATTCTGGGGACAAAATGGCCCTTAGGAGTCTGTACGGGTAAATGACTATCAGGATGGCATCCCTGAACTGAGCTCTGGGGACACGGTAGGGATGACAAGAAGTACTGAGGTGGAGGAGACAGAGGGGCCTTCGTGGGTGGGTGGGGAGTTCTTCTGAGCTCATTATCCAACTGCAAGAACTTCACAGGCCTGAAGTGTCCAGATGAAAACCCCTTCTTCATGTCACAGGCCTCTGTGGCAGCCCTTGGCCAGGACACCATTGCTGAGCCAGAGCTGCCCAGGCAGCACAGTGGAGCAAAATGAGTTCCAGTGACATTGTTTGAGCCCCTCGTTGACTGCCTTTGCAACATCCCCTTTCCAGTCTTGGGAAAATCCAGAATGTAGGCAACTTTGGGAAATGGGAAAATCTGAGGGTATGGTAACTTTGGTAAGATTGGAAACAGATCAGGAGAGACAATTGGAGAGACTCATATGTTTGGAATACCTGCCATGTGCTTAGCCCTGGGCTGGGCCTGGGAAACACACAGATGAATCAGATGTGACCTCTCTGTACCCCTGTTTCCCCATCTTTAAACTAGTAGAGCCAACTTTATGTGTTTTTTATGAGGATTAAATGAGTTAATATTTGTAAAGAACCTAGAATGGTGGTTGACTCCTGAGAAGAGCTTTATTTTTTGTTTGAAAATAAAAATAAAATAAATCTCTGCCCTCATGGTGTGCAGAGTTCAGTAAAGGAGACAGACTCATGAGAAATCAAGTTCAGTGGAAGGGGTTAAGAGCCATGACAGATGCACTTTGGGATGCTGTAAGACATAGTTTCCAACCAAGCAAAGTCTTGAAGGAGGAGTCAAAATTAGTCAGACAAGGGTGAAGGGAAGAGGAAAAGAGGGTTTCAGGCAGAGGAGATTATGTGAGCAAAGACAAGAAATGGCAGGGTATGCCTGCCATTTTGGCAAACAAACTGGAGGTGAAGTTGGACACCAAGGACTTAGATCCTGTGAACATTAGCAGGAACCATTGAAGAGCATCTGGGTGGACAAGAGTTTTTTTGGTTTTTTTTTGTTTTTTGTTTTGGCTGTTCTGCATGCATTTGCTGTATTTGGGGTGGACCTTTTCTTTTGGGATAATGTCTTACTCCATTCTTCCCCTTCATCCCTCCCAGTCCAGGTGTTCCAGTAGAGGCAATTCCTTCAGAACTCCAGGGAAAGGCAATTCAATCAGTGCATT
Organism: Tarsius wallacei; assembly: GCA_963574415.1. NCBI lineage: Eukaryota > Metazoa > Chordata > Mammalia > Primates > Tarsiidae > Tarsius > Tarsius wallacei. The sequence goes on from CAUYQG010148291.1 coordinate 17,371, forward strand.
CCACTCCTCAGGCCACAGTGATTGGCTGAGGAATGGGCAATCCTGCCCAATGGGAGCCAATCCAAGGCTTTGGCTTGAGGACCTGGGAGAGGTCTTTGATTCCTTCCACTGGTCTCTAATCTGACAGGATGTAGGGACTGGGGCTGCTGTCACCATCTCACTACCATGAGGATTCTGAGACCACAGCCAACACAGCAGAAGGCAGCTCAGTGGAGCAAAATGAGTTCCAGTGGCATCGTTTGAGCCCCTAATCCAGCCGAGATGATGCCAGCCCTACTCCTGGGCCTTTTTGGTTTTATGAGCACACAAATTCCTTTTTGTTTAAGCCAGTTTGTTGGGTTTTCTGTTGCTTGGAACAGAGAGTTCTAGTTGATACGGGCTTCAAACAGGAATGCAACACCGACATTGTGTTTTGGTAATGTCATTCTGGCAGCCATGGTATAGCAGAGGGATTGGAAGGAGTGAGCTTGGAGGTAGCAAGGCCAGTGGGAAGGCTTACATGGTCGTCCCAAAGAAGGCTTATGACAAACAGCAGGCAGAGATAGGGGATTCAATCTCCACCAGTGTCTTTGTTTCCTAGGGCTGCTATAACAAATCACTACAAACTGAGTGGCTTAAAACAACAGACATGTATTTTCTCACAATTCTTGAGGCCAGGAGTCCAAAATCAAGGTATAGTCAGGGCCACATTTCCTCTGATGGCTTTAAGGAAGATTTATTTTTTATTTTTGTGATAGAGACAAGTTCTCACTCTGTTACCCAGGGTGGTCTCAAACTCCTGGGCTCAAGTGATCCTCCTGCCTTGGTCTCCCAAAGTGCTAAGATTTCAGCCATAAGCCACCTCACCTGGCCATGAAATAATTGAATCCTTCTTTCAGCTGCTGGTGTCACCAGGTGTTCCCTGGCTTATAGATACACAACTCCAATCTCTGCCTCCATCTTCACACGGCTTTTACCCCCTCTGTGTCGGTGTCATCTCCTCTTCTGTCTCTTATAAGGACATTTGTTATTTAATTTAGGGCCCACCTGTGTAATCCAGAATGATCTCATCCCAAGATCTTTAACTTGTTTACTTTTACAAAGACCCTCTTTCCAAATAAGATTATGTTCAAATGTTCTGGGACATAGACAAACCTTTTGAGGGTTACCATTCAACCTACCACAACAAACAAGGAAAATGATCACTGGACCAGAAAGACCAGAGGAAATATTGCAAAAGGGAACAGCAGGATAGGGGAGGTGAGGCAATGGTGAGAGGGTACCAGGAGGCATAGAAGTATAAAATTTCTGACTGGGAGGAATTCATTTTAGGGCACCAAGAGAATTTGCTTGCAAAGTTCTCTAGAGAAACTAGAAGAACCAGAGGAAAGCCCATAGCCTAAGGAATGGACAAGTGTGCTTTGTATTTTCAAAATCTGGAAGCCAAGAGATTCTGCAAATGCATGGGGTGGTGAGCTTAACATCACTCTGGGCAAGGTTCCAGAAAACGTGGAGCTTGGAGAGCCCCTAGGAGGGAAAGTAGTAATTCCCAGGACCTCACACCAATTCCCTGAGAAAAATCCATGCTAGATCAGCCCCATTTCTTTCTTTGCCAGGGTCCCTGGGTGAGTAGATTTAGGAAGAATGTGACAAGTGACAGAGTGAGCCGAACCTTTTATGGACTTCTTGTCGACAGAGAACATGTGGGATGGATTCAAAGATGAGTAGGAAGTTGACTGTCTATACTAGAAGGGAATTGATTGATCTCTGTCTCCTGGGCTAAGACCTCTAGCAAGGTACCTGAGATCCTCCACCAGACCTTGTTCTGCCCATTCAAGTCATGTGAGATCATAGTAAACAGTGAAGGCCCACTTGTCCACTTGGCAGATGGTTTGCAGGAGGAAAAACCAGAGATTATGTCAGATAATAGAGCTCTTTTAAAAATAGTGCCTGCCTATTCTGCAAGACACTCAACTAGACTCTGGCAGAACCATGGTGAATAAGGCAGAGAGAGAGAGAGAGGTACCTGCCTCATGGAGCTTACTGTTCTGTAGGGAAATCAGACAAGCACATCCAGTGTGATAAGCATCCCACATGACTTGACAGGATGGGTTTACAAGACGAGAGGAGACAGGGAAAAATATAAACACCTGACCCTGTTCCAAAAACCAATAGTGTCAGTTCAGGGGAAAGGAGACTTTGGTCAGTAGCACCTGTAGTGAAGCGGAGAGGGAGACAATACAGGAGGGGCCATGTGGTCCTGCCAAGCTTAAGGGCCAGACCAAACTCAAATTTTGCATGTAGCCTTTCAGCTATACAAAGCAGCAAAGGGGAGGATTTGGAAGTGGGGGTAGGAGGTGGTGAAGATGCTGCAATTAGAGGCAAGAATAGAAAGTGTTGGAATCATCGTGTTTTACTTGGTGAGAACCAGACCCAAGTGTTGGAGTGGGGATGCCTTTGAGGGAGGCAGTACAGCACCCCTACCTCCCACAGGCCAAGTTGCAGCTGAGACTGTGACTTGGGAGCCACAGGAATCACTCCAGAGTGGCATGTGGAAGAGAGAGTCTGGGATGCAGAGCAACTGACCCTACTGGGAAATTGGCCTACTCCCAAGTCAAAGACGGAAGAAACCCTTCAAATAAGGGAAGGAGGAAGAGGGTGCACCACATCATCACCATGTCCCAGACCCTGTCTCTAGCTCGCTGCCTGGTACTCAACAGGTACTCGGTGAGGACTATGTAAAAACAACTATTTTCAACTCCAGTTCTCGACAGCACCCTTTTCATTTCTTAGAGCCTTGGCTTCTCCATCTGTAAAGTGAGTCAAGATGATCAATGCACCATGTGAAAAAATTGTGTGAACACTAAAGCCCTGTTCAAGTACAGGGATTTTAAGGAAGACGTGGTAGCAGCTCCATATTGCTGTTTCCTGTACACGCCCTTTAGTAATATTTTAGTGACAAAAGATAGGCCCAACTTTCTTATAAACATTCTTCTATTCAGTTAGGAAAGGACAGCCTAATCTGTAATGATGGATGCTTTTTCTCTGAGTCACAATAAGGCACACTAACATTTCATAAATGTGTGTTCCTTCCCACCTTCAACTCATACTAAGGAAGGGAGATGGAAATGAAGATAGATGGTGGGGAGGGGAAGGGTTTGGCTTGGCTGACCTGGAATCTCTTTTCAAGTGTCCTCAGCTGGGATCCTACTCAGAAGTGCTTCACTCCCTCAAACTCCCCTCCGCCCTTGATTCTGGAAACCCCTCCTCTTTCAGTCTTAGGTCTAAGGTCTAACCAGGTAAGAAGGTGGTCAAGACAACTCCATTCACTATTTTCTCTGTGCCAGGAAGAGGGCTCAGGGATTTCTATGCACTCATTCAATTCCCCTTTTGAAGACGGGGAACCAGGCTTAGAGAGAAGTGGCCTTCTCAGACCACACAGCTAGCAACTGCCAGAACTCAAGCCTGGATCCGTTTATCCCAAAGTCCTTTGAACCAGAACACTAACCTGCCTGGGTACAGACTCCAGAGGGCCAGTGGGGCTGGGCAAACAATGATGCCTGGGGCTGGGGTCCCCCAGGCTAGAAGCAGGCAGAGTTAATCCTCCCATATGGTGCTGCTCCAGGGCAGTAGTGCTCCCAGGAGGTGGTGTTCATCTGGAGAGTTCCAGGAAACAGGAGGTAGCTCCACATTCCTCTTTGAAGTGGGAGCCAGAGGCAGAAGCTGCCCTGCTGGCAGGAGGCTATGTGTCAGCAGGGGCCAGGAATGCACCAACTACACCCACCACCATGGAGGCCAGCATAGCTCAGAGGAGCCTTGCTTTGGGCACCAGAGTTGGGAAGTGGGCAGAGTCTATATGGACTCCACACTGGGCAAGAGAGGAGGCGTAGAGGAGTATCTCCCATGTGCCTGTGTGAGCTGAAGAAATAAGACTTTCACGCTTTCTACACAAGTCATATAAAAATAACACAAAACTACCATATGACCCAGTAATTCCACTCTTAGGTATACAGCCAAAAGAATTGAAAGCAGAGACTCAGATACTCACACACTCCATTATTCATAACAACCAAAAGGTGGAAACAACCCAAGTGTCTCTTGCCGGAGAATGGATAAAAAAGATGTGGTCTATACATACAATGGAATACTATTCAGCCTTAAAAAGGAAAAACATTCTGACACATGCTACAACTTGGAGGAACTTTGAGGATATTATGCTAAGTGAAATAAGCCAGTCAAAAAAGGACAAAGATTATATGATTCCACTTCTATGAGGTACCAGAGTAGCCAAATTCATAGAGACAGAAAGTTGAAGGTGGTTGACAGGGACTATGGGAGCGGGAAGGAATGGGAAGTTATTGCTTATTGGGTACAGAGTTTCAGTTTGGGAAGATGAGAAAGTTCTAGAAATGGATGGTGATGATGGTTGCACAATGTGAATGTACTTAAATGCCACTGAACTGTACATTTTTAAATGGTTAAGCTGGTAAATTTATGGTACGAGTATTTTTAGCACAATAAAGAAACATGACATTTTTTCCTATTTCTAATAAAAATTCTTCCTAGACTTAAAAACAAAAACATGCTATATAATCTTTATCGTGTGCTCAGCATGTGTCAGGCAACTTGCTGAATACGTTCCAGTTATCATCTATTTAGTTCTTTGTAACAACCGCAGAGGTGATTATTTCCCGCATTTTCCAGATGAGGAAACTGAGTCTCACAGAGCCTTCCCCCAGGTCTTACAGCTAGGAAGTAGCTTGAACCCATGACTTTAACCAGTATGCTTAGATGGGGAAGAAACTTGTTCGGAAGCATGGGTGGACAGCATCAGGCTTGTTAGACTCTCCTTGGCACAGAGGCAGTGTGAAAAAAGTGGGAAAAAACAGTCTTTGGCATGCTTGACCTCTGGGCAGAGTAGAGAGGCAGCCTGGAGGCTGGCAAAGAGGGCTGTACGAGGCCAGTGGGGAGCCGTCCTTCCAGAGGACATTCTTTCATCTGAGAAAGACCCTGGGACAGCTTCTCCGCCCTTCATTTAACTGCCTGCTGGGAGTTGCAAGGAATCTGAGCATATCCAATAAATGTTTTATTCCACCCTGAGCTGACTCTCTTGGGCAAAATAAGCTCTTTCTCCAGGAAGAAATGAAGGAGCAAGCATTTCTAGGGCACTTACACAGGGTTTGACTCTTCATTTCACGCAGAATGACCTTAGGTTCAGAGAGGCAATGCGCCTTACCCAGGTCCACACACCACGTTGGGACCCAAGGTCCAGGTCTAGGGTACCTGGCTTCTGGCACAGGATCTAGCAGACACTCCCCTCCTGAGCTTTCTGAGAGTTGAGGTTGCCTCCCTCCCAGCCTGAGAGAGGAGGGGCTTCTCTGATTTTCTAATGGAGGAACACTCAGCAGGGCTGTGGGCACTGGAAATCTCCATGGCATCAAATCTGCAGAAATTCTTTTCCCTGCCCTGAAAGACACTGGATCACTGGGTCATTAAACATTTGCGTAGGTGATGCTTCCTGGGAAGACTCTCCACCATCCTATCCTGCCTCCTCTCCCTCCTCATCTCTCATTGTCCTCTGCCCTCTCTCCTCCAACCTCCCCCAGCCCCTGTGCTCTTTCTCATTCAGGCCTTTGATCCCCTCCCTGAGCCTCCCCAACCTCCACCTTTGCTGACCTAACTACTACTCATTCCTCAGGTCTCAGCTGAAACTTCTCCTGGGAAGCCTTCACCAATCCTCAGCCTCATCACTACCAGCCCTCTACCACACTCACACACACCTACTACACACACACACTCACACAGACCTTAGCCAGTGTTCATGGCTATGGTCCCAGTGCCTAAAATAGTACCTGGCACAGAGCAGGTCCTAAGTAATTTTGATTGATGGAATGAGGCCATAAAAATGCATTCAGATTCAGTCAACAATTTGAGATTTGCCACTAAAAAGCTGGAAAGACCTTGGGCTCCCCAGGACTCAGTTTTCTCATGGGTAAAATGGGCATAACAAAGACTCTTCCTCACAAGGTGTTTGGAGTCAATGAAAGATTCTACATCAAGCACCACGCCTGTGTCATGGTGGGGCCTTAGTGAATGTCAGGTACTATTACTCCCTGAAAGTGTGGACCCTGACCTTACCCCTCAATCATTTCCTATTGAGGAGGACAACATGTGTAGAGATTAATAGCTGCATGAGAAGTCGCTAAGTCTCTTGAACTAGAAGTTTGAGGCATACGATCACCTTGGCCTTCAAGAACTTTATGGTTCACTGGGACCATGGGGGAGAAAGATACCAAATGGACAACCACAGAGAGTGGCTAGAGGTCTGGTGGAGGGAGCTGTGATGGAAGTCCCAAGGGCCACTTCCCAGACAGGTAGTGCTTGAACTTTGTGGACCAGGAAAAGGAAGTGTGAAGCATTTCCCAAGCAGAGAATTTGGGGTGGGCAAAGTCCTGCCAGCAAACGCATGGAGTACTACTGGAGAATGGGGCATGAATCAGAAGGAGCAGGTGCCTGGTGGGCTTTGGAGGAGGTTCGGGGGGCGGGGGTGGGGGGTGGGGAACAGCTAGTGAAGAGCAAGAGGGCTACCATTCTAAGGAAGTGTCTTGTAGGCCAAGACAGGGAAATGGCCAGGTTTCAAGCAGATTGAGAGTGAGGACTGGAGGGTGACATGGTCAGATATACTCTCTGGAAAGAGAGTGTGCACAGGGCTTAGGCTGGCAGTAGACACCCCTGAGGAGAAGACACCCCTCAGGAGACAGTCAAAACATTTTCCCTTGGGTCTGTAGAAACAAGAGTCACTGGGTTTCTGGGTCAGGTAGGCCTTGCTACCTATCCGGCTCCTCTCTGTAGAGCTGTGTGACAAGTGGCTGGCCCCTTGAGGCTCAAGTGTTCCTTTGTAAGTCAGGGACAGTAAGACTAACTTGCAAGGGTGATTCAGTCAGAGGATTTCATGTCATTCTGGATATGCAAGTGCCCTCACATAGTAGCCACACAACCAAGGCTAGCACCTTTCTTCTTTGGGCTTAAGAGAAAATTTACCCCAAGTATCTGAAGGACTTGGGTGTGACTAATGCTCCAAGTCTGCCCTGTGCCCACATTAACCAGCTTTATTCCAGAGGCAGCTTTTGGGACTTTCCAGAGCATAACTCAGCATCTCCAACACCCTTATTAAAGACATCCTCAGCCGGGCTCGGTGGCTCAGCCTGTAATCCCTTGCTTTGAGAGGCTGAGGTAAGTGGATTGCCTGAGCCCGCGGGTTCGAGACCCACCTGGGCAAATTGGCAAGACCTCATCTCTACAATAAAATCAAAAAATTAGCCGGGCATGGTAGCACACGCCTGTAGTTCCAGCTACTTGGAAGGCTGAGGCGGAAGGATTGCTGGAGCCCAGCAGGTCGAGGCTGCGGTGGCCGGGAGCAGCCACTGCACTCTAGTCTGAGCAACTGAGTGAGACTCCAACTCAAAAAAAAAAAAAAAAAGACATCCTCCAAAATGAGTGGGGTGTCGTTACCTGTGCTGACCTGGCATCTTGGCAGGGACAGCTGGGACTATGCAGCTGCACATCAAAGTTGCCCATTCCTGGTCCCAGAGTTTATCACCAGAGTGACACAGACCCAAGATCTTGTGCTCAGGAAGACATCCCTGCTGCAAACCTTCTGTCCACCTGCGACACACTCCAAGACACAAGAAGATGAGGGCCTTGGAGAAGATTCAAGGTACACTGGCTGCAAGCTGTAAGGGTTCACAGACTTCACAGTGTAGCTGGGGAAATGCAGCACTCCCTCCCTCCCAGTGCTGTATACACATTGAATGTCACTCTTGTCCCCCAAGATTTCATACTCTGTTAATAATAATCACATCTATCATTTGCTGAGCCTTATTCTGTGCCTGGCACCTACTAAGTGCTTTTCTTGGCATATTTCTCTCTCTCTCTCTTTTTGAGTTGGAGTCTCACTCAGTTGCCCAGACTGGAGTACAGTGGCCGCTCCCGGCCACCGCAGCCTCAACCTGCTGGGCTCCAGCGATCCCTCTGCCTCAGCCTTCCAAGTAGCTGGAACTACAGGCGCGCGCTACCATGCCCAGCTAATTTTTGATTTATTGTAGAGTTGAGGTCTTGCCAAGTTGCCCAGGCGGGCCTTGAACACACGGGCTCAGGCAATTCACTCACCTCGGCCTCCCAAAGCATGGGATTATAGGCTAAGCCACCAAGCCCAGCGCATTTCTTTTTAAAACATTACAAAATATATGCAATTGTCAGTCCCACTTTACAGATGAAGAAACTGAGGCACACAGAGGTTACATCACGTGCCAAGTCATCCAGCTGGGGACTGGTGGCCTGGTACTTCCCACAGCCAAAACCCAACTCTCACCCAGTCTCTCCTGTACCTAGAGACTTTTGCTGGCTCCTTATTTACATAATGACAAAGTGCAAATCCCTCAGCCCGATGCTCCAGGCCCTTCAGAGCTCTCCATTCCTAATCCCCTAGCTCCACTCCTGCTACTCAGCTGACTGAGAGCGTGACATCTCTTTCATAACCCTACACAATGTCACACTACAATTCTGCTGCCTGGAACATCCTTCCAGTCTTTCCCACTTGATGAGCACCAGCCCATTCTTCAGCACCTAGCTCAAGCATCAGAGAAGCCAACTCAACCTCTTCTCTCCCCACCTCCTTCCTTTTCCCTCTCCCTGAATCCAGTTCATTAGTTTACCATGTCTGCATTGTTCCCTAGCCTCTGAGCTTCTTGAGACCTGGTGCTAAGTTTCATTTACTTTGGTCTCCCCAGCCCTAAGCACAAGGTCCAGCACAGAGGAGGTCACAAGAAATGTTTGGGAATGAACAAATGACCCAGTAAAATGAACAAAGGCTGCAGATGTAAGAACAGGAGGTCAAAATGCTGTTCCTGGGAAAGAAGAGCGGCAAGAGCCAGTGTGAGAGGTCAGCATGCTGGGACACTCTGGCTCCCTTTGACTGACTGAGTAAAGAGCAGGGCCCCAAGATTCCTTTCTCAAGAATTATTTTTAGTGGACTTCAGGATGACTCATTCCTTGACAGCCTCAATACACCTGTGACTTCCACAGGGGCCTCATGCCCCTGCCTTAACTGAGAAATCTTCCTTGGGCTCCATTAACTCCCTCATTCTATAAGTCAGGATAGGACAGGTTCTGCTGCAGTAACAACCACCCCAGAATCTCAGTGTCTTCTGTATGTCCATTGAAGTCATCCTCCTTCAGAGACCCAAACTGAGGGAGTCTTCTCTGTGTTTTATGATTGCTGAGGCAGAGAAAAGGAGACATGGTCAACTGCTCACTAGCTCTTAAATCTTCTGTTCAGAGCTGACCAATACCACTTCTGCTCTTGTGCCACTGGCCAAGGTAAGTCACATGCCACACCTAACTTTACAGGTGGCAGAGAAGTGCAGTCTTACATGTGCCTGGAAAGCAGAGAGAGCCAAATATTGAGCACATCGTATTAACTACTGCCATTCCCACCAATATTTACTGTGCACCACTATGTGCCTCGCATCATAGGAGTTCCAGAACAGGAGGTGGGACATGTTCTGCTCACCTGGCACCCCCAGGAAGCCTCCTGTGACTCCCAGCAGGCATAGTTACCCCTTCTCTGCCCAAACTCTATACATATTATTCCTTTGCTTCAAATGCCCTTTCTGTCTCCAGTGCTTGGCAAATTCCCATCCTTCCTCCTCCTTCTTTTCCTTCCTCCCTTTCTTCTATCATTTAACAAATCTATACTAAGCACCATGAGGTGCCAGCACTGTGTTTGGTGTTTCAAGATCCAGCTCAAATATCATGTATTCTTGGAGGCCTTCCCTGATCCTCCCACTTAGAAACAAATGCTCCCTGCTCTAGTTCCTGGCACCTTGAATGTCCCTTGCTTGTCACTTGGGGTTTTTTTTTAAACATATGTTTTATTTTTAAATTGTGGGGTACAGTTAAGGGTTAGGTATACAAATACGCATTGTGCAGTTACCCTTGTTGATGAGGTGTGCCCCCCTGTCCCCAGACAGATATTGACTACCATTAATCCCACCTCCCTTCCCCTTCCTACCCCGCCCCCCCATAGTTTCCCACCACTGTCAGTCCTTTTCTTACAGTATTACGATAGTTGTTCAAGGTCCACTTATGAGTGAGAACATGTGATACTCAGATCTTTGTTTCTGTGAGGTTTTAAGTGTCTGCATCCACACTGACTTCAGTCACTAGGCTATGAGCCTTGTGAAGGTGGGAACTGTGTCTCATTTACCTCTATGTTCCCAGTTCCTGCACGTATGCTCAGAAAAGGATTGTTAACTGACTGACTGACTGACAGAATGAATGAATGGATGTTCAGTAATAACTTGCACAAGGTAGGGAACACTCTCCTTCTGCACTTTAAAGTCCAAACTCTTTCCCACAGCCTACGTGGTCATGCCTGGTCAGGCCCCCACCCACCATATTCAAGTTCTGGTCCTCATTCAGATCATCAAATGCACCAAGTTCATTCTTGCATCAGGGCTTTGCACCTGTCATACCCTCCCCCTGGAATATTCTGTTTCCAGTTCATCACTGGGCTGGCTCCCTCTCTTCATTCTAGCCCCTGCTCAAGTGCTACCTCCTCAGGGAGGCCTCCCCTGACCATCCAATCAAAAGGAACTTTGCACAGCCCTCTTTCTCACATTGCCTATTTTATTCTGTTCAAAGCACTTTCCTTCTGATGTTATTTAACTCATTTATTTGCTTATGTGCCAATAGTCTGCCTCTTTCTTCTACAACATAAAGTTCATGAGAGCTTTATATATAGACCTTACCTGGCCTGCTCACAGTGCTCTTGTTGGAACTCTGAATAGTGCCTGGCACACAGCAGATGCTCAGTTCATATTTGTTGAATGAATGAATGAGTAAAAGGTAAAATGTGATGCATTACCTAAGAGTAGTCCAGGCTAACTGAGGGAGGAGTCAGCTATTTCCTGCCTACCAGCTAAGCCATAGACCTTAGCACCTTGTCTTTCTCATTGCTTCCTTAAATGATGGAGGTGGGCTGGGCATGGTGGCTCACATCTGTATTCCCATCAATTTGGAAGGCAGAGGTGGTAGGATTGCACAAGCCCAAAAGTTTGAGACCAGCCTAGGCAACATTATGATACCTCATTTCTACAAAAGATAACAAAAATTAGTCAGATGTGATGGTGTGTGCCTGTATTCCCAGCTACTTGGGAGGCTGAGGTGGAAAGATTGCCTGAGTCCAGAAAGTTGAGGCTGTGGTAAGTTGTGCTCATGTCACTGCACTCCAACCTGGGTGACAGAGTGAGACCCCAAGTCAAAAAATAAAAAAAAGTTGGGGTTGGATGTCTGCAGAGCATGCTGTTCTCAATGCACACATATAAATGAAACCCTCAGAGCTTCCTTCAGGTCAGAAGTCAGCATGTGGTACAGGAGGAGAGAGGGCCTGCAAGGCCATCTCCTTGTTCGCTTGACTCCTGCTTCAGGCCCCTTACTCTGCTCATTGCCGGAGCTTCCAGCCCTGTGCAGCTGTGGAGAGATCACCAGTTTTAAAAGCTGAACTAGGTGTTGCATTTGTTCTACCTTTGAGGAGAGGACATGTGGCGGCCATCCCAAGACTGGCAGGGCAGACATAGACTTGATATACCTCATCTTTGACTGTTGGTTGCCAGGCAGCTGGGAGGCCGAGGGGCTGGAGGCAGTGTGGAGCCCAGCTGGGAGCAGAGCTTGGGGAGAGTCCGTATCCTCTGTTGAGTGAAGCTGGTTCATCTCTCCTTTTTCTCTCTGGGGAAGACTCATCACTGGGCCCCTGGCACCCTTTATGGGCCTAAGTGGAATATGACTCTGTGAGCTCATGTTTCCCAAAAGTGTCTTCCATGTAGTGTGGGGAAAGAAACCCTCTCATCCCCTCTCATTGGTTCACTCTTTCCAGAAGGCAACTTTTTCAGGGTGGAAGAAACACTTCCAATATACATACCCTTTGACCTGGCGTTTCTCCTTTCAGGCGTGTGCTCTGCAGGCACGAGCATGAGTATGAACAGATCCATTCAGTAATTTGTTCCGTCAGTTGTTCATGAAGAATGGTCTACTGAGATTTACTGGGTTCCAGGCATGGATCTAGGCCCCAGTATATTCTCATGAACACAGACAAGATCTCTTGGGTTCCTTAGAAGTCACAGAGGTTAATAGGGGAGAGGGATGTTGAACAGCCATTCATGGAAATCCTTCGTTGAAATTATACAAAGTACTTCAAGTGAGGAGCACAAAGTGTAGTGGGACAAGGGTCACAAATCCTTCTAGCACTGCTTTTTGCAAGTGAAAAAAAGGCAGCAGCCCAAATATCCATCCACAAGGGAGCGGAAAGGAAAAATGTGTTGCATCCATACTTGGCTTACCTTGTATGTATGTATGTATTAACGAGACAGGTTCTTGCTCTGTCACCCAGGCTGGAATGCAGTGGTAGAGTCATAGCTTACTATAACCTCAAACTCCTGGGCTTAAGAGATCCTCCCACCTCAGCCTCCCAAGTAGCTAAGACTACAGGTATGTGCCACCATGCCTGACTTCTTCTTTTTTTTCTGTAGAGATGGGGGTCTTACTATGTTACCCAAGCTGGTCTCAAACTCCTGACTCAAGATATTCTCCCACCTGGCCCTCTCAAGGTACTGGGTTTATAGACATGAACTACCGCATCAAGACAATAATATACTTTTGAAAAAGAATAAGGCAGATTTTATGAATTGACAGTGAAATATGTCCTCAACATAGTGTTACATTTTTAAAAGGTGTACAGCATGTTTGATTTCTGTAATTCTAACAATTATTATGGTATTTGTATGTGTTATTAATATTTGCATAGGAAAAGACTGGAAGAATATGTCCCATATTGCTAACAGCTGTTATTTTGGGGGAAGGGAATACCTGTGTCTTTCATTTTTTATGTGTTCCAATAATGTTTGAAGTATTAAAAATAGATATGCATTACCTTGGTAGAAAATAAAAAATAAAGATTTTGGGTAAAAAAAACTGATACTGATCATTTTATAGACTATCCAGCCATCTGGAATGAAGTCTGTTCAGAGTGAGGGATATTCCTTTTTTGAAGACAAATTTCCTTCCACCAGGGGCTAGAATCACAAAAGGGAAATAATCACAGCAATTAGGGAGTAGAGGGGTTCTTAGAGGTTAGCATGGTGCAGCAAACAGAATGTGAACTTCAACATTGCTAGAGCCGGGCTGCTGTACTTCAGCTGGTGATCTGGGTGGGTCACTGAGCCTCAGTTTCTTTGCCTGTAGGAGGGATATATTACTCTCTTCTTGATAGGGTTGTTTGCAGATTAAATGAAATGCTACATTAGAATTCTCTTGGAAAGCTACTACTCGGTGGTTCTAAACAGAGGGAATGCTTTTGCCAGACCTGGAAGCATCATATGGAATTGTTGGAAGAGGAGAAATCATTTTGCTCTTGGCTCTTCTCGCAGAGAAGTGAAGTTTGCTTATATCATCTACCTAAGAAAATCCAGTAACATGTCTGCTTGTTGATAAGAAGCAGTGATTTCAGTGAGCTTCCCTCAGCATCCCCTTCTGGCTCAAAGAAGGCATCAGAGTTTGTTGAATGAATACATAAATGGCCTACTCTAACCTAGAAGTGACTTATGGCTGTCACCAGGTGTGAAACTCAGCTAAACAATTCACTGAACAAAACCCATGTCTCACTTCCCAAATTGTCTTGGTTGACTTGACCATGAAATTCATTGGGCACACTTGTACCTCTAATGCCTTGCTGTAGGGGAAAAGGCAGTAAGCATAGCTCAAGCCATGGACGAGTTAAAATGGTTGAGATGATGTTCAAGACTCTGGCTTGAAGCAAAAGCCAGAAAGTAAAAGCTGGAGAAAGCCCTGCCCTTGAGGTACAGAGAGGGGACCACTAAGGGAGCATCAGTTAGTGTAAACTTTCAGACACTTTTCAAGACACATTGGGGGCTTGGGTCAAGCCATGCTGGAACCTCAGGATCAGAATAGTGGGAAGGCAACAAGACTGGGGATACCCGAGTGGGTGTCCTGAGACCCCATGCCCAGTGCCCAAAGCTATGTGCTAAGCTTCAGCTTGGTTCTAGCTGGCATCAGTTGTAGGGTGGGGGGGAGGCAGAAATAATTAAAGTTGGTCAGCCATGTGAAGTGGCCAGTTTATCCCTAGCAAAACCCCCAGCTAATCTATAAAGCTCAGGGCCTGGCACATAGTACGTCTTCAACCAATAGTTGCTAGTTATTTTTCATGATGTATTATATGGAGCCTGGGAGCTTCTTGGACCTAAGCTGGTTCTCAGGGCACTATTTAAGGGGTCTGGCTTCTTTGGTGAACTCTAAATCAGAGTAACAATAGAATTATTGTGGGAAACACAGGTAAGAAAATACTACTGTATGTTTATTATATACCAGGCACTATTGAAAGCCCTTTACCTGAATTGACTCACAATTCTCCACAAAACATGCTGATATTTCCATTTTACAGGTGAAGAAACTGAGTCCTACTGAGGGTTACTAGCCTAAGGCCACACAGTAAATAAAGACTCCAACTGAGGACCATTAGAATACGAGGATAGCAATCACAGCTCCGTTCACTTAGTGCCCGCAAGTGTCTGACTTTGTGCAAAATGCTTAAATCATCTCATGTGGACCTCTCAAATCTCCACGGTAAATACCAGAATCTCATTAAGGTATTGGCCCAGAGGTGCAGTGGCTTGGCCAAGCACACACAGCCAGAAGGTGACAGTGCAGGACAGAAGCCAAGTCCTGCTGTCAATCTGAATCCAGACGCCAAGGCTCTCCTACTAATCTCACTCTCAGCCTGCAGTTCAAAAGCTGAGCAAAAAAAGCTGGGGTCCTGGGACCTCAGGGATTCTCCCAGACACAGGGGTACCAGATAGGTGATGGGAAGGATCTGGCACATAGTAAGTCTTCAGTCAATAGTTGCTAGCATTTTTCATGATTTAAAATGTTATATTATATGGAGCCAGGGAGCTTCTTGGAACTAAGCTGGTTCTCAGGGCACTATTCAAGGGGTCTTGATTTTTGGCCCCTACCTGCCAGAGGGGTGGGGGTGCTGCTCACCTTATGAACTATCCCATCCTGGTCAGGACAGGCCCAGAAACCTGTAGGCAGAGACTGCAGTTAGGGACCAGGAGTGCTTAACTTGGAACTGCCCCTCCTAGCTGGCCTTCATGGTCTTCATGGAGAAAGTATGTACCTAATAATTACCTGGCCCCTGGCACGTCAAGCCTGAGTGCAGGCAAAGGCTGATGGAATTGGTTCCCACAGCCCCCACTGGAGGGGACAGGGGCATTAGAGAGAGGCAGGGACTCCTTTTTGCTATTCCTGCCACTCACCCCTCTCCTTCTCATTTCTTTGCTACCCTGAAGTCATGGGGATCTTTCAAACATAAATCTGACTCTATCACTCTCTGCTTAATAGTCTTCAGGATAAAGTTCTGGCTATTTAGCTGGTATTCAAGGCCCTGAGTGTTACCTGACCCTAGTCTTCCTCTCTAGCTTAAATTTCTATTATATCCTCCACCTCCACTCCAAACACATACACTATACTACACACACACACACACACACACACACACACACACACACACACACACAATTGCCACAGTCATTTTGAACACAGTTTTCCAGATACACCAGGCCCTCTTAAGCTTCTATGTCTTTCTGCCTGCTGTTCTCTTTGACTAGAATGTTCTGTCCCCCTTCTTTGCCCAGCCAACTCCTACCTTCATGCTTACTTTTACAACTCAGCTCTGTCAACACTTGCTGGTCAAGCCTTACCTAATATGAAGCTGGGTTAGGTGCTCTAGTTGATGTTCTAGCTCCACCTCCTCCTTCCATTACTGCGTGTGTTAGGCTGGACTGGAATTGTTTTACCATGTGTCTCCCTCATTGGACTATGAGCTTCTTCTCTCAGGCTGACCAAGCCTGCCTCACCTCTGCCTCCCCTGAGTCCAGCCAAGTCCTGCAGAGGAAGGTTAGTGCTTAGTTAATAGTGGCTGAGTGACCGGGCTCGGTGGCTCAGCCTGTAATCCCAGCACTTTAGGAGGCTAAGGCAAGTGGATTGCCTGAGCCTGCGGGTTCAAGACCCACCCAGGCAACTTGGCGAAACCTCGTCTCTACAATAGATCAAAAACTAGCCGGGTGTGGTAGCACGTACCTGTAGTTCCGGCTACTTGGAAGACTGAGGCGGAAGGATCGCCAGAGCCCAGCAGGAAGAGGCTGTGGTAGCCAGAAGCATGCCACTGCAATCCAATCTGGGCAACAGAGTGAGACTCCAACTCAAAACAACAACAACAACAAAAACAGTGGCTGTGACTGGACAACAAACGAGGAAACCCCAAAGGCTCTCCCATTCTCTTCTCCCTTCTGTCTCTTCCTTTGAGACTATGCAACTGGCAGCAAGAGGGTTAAAGCATGGAGTTGCTCCAACATGTTAACGGCATGAGGACCAGGTAAAAACAAATGGTTACCAGGCTGCCGTGCCACATCCGCCAGGCTCCTGCTTGCTCCTGGCACCACATATGGTCTGCATGCCCGCCTGCCTGCCCGGGAGAGGGGGTGAGCTGAGAGGGTTCTAGGGGCTGCAGGGCTCAAAGAGTGTGTGTGAGTGTGTGAGTATACGTGCGTCTGTGTGTTTGCTGGAGTGGAGAGGAAAGAGAACAGAGGGATAGCAAGAGAGAGATAAATAAGGAGGGAAAGAAGGAAGGAGAGCGTGGTGGAGAATGAAAGAAAGAGAAGTAAGGAGGAAAAAGGGAATAAGAGGAGGAAGAGGAGGGAAGGGGAGAGAAGCAGAAAGTACTATTCACCCAGAGGAGAAATGGAAATGAGGCTGTGACTTTACCCAGCACAGACGAGCTAGAAAGCCAGTAAACCAAAATTTCAGCCAGACAGTGGGACTTTCAGGCAACTCAGAATCCAAAGGAAGGAAGGCAGGAGAAGGAAATAAGACAGGAAACTGAAATATGAGGCTTCATCAGGAAAGGCTTCTCAGGGCACCCTAATCATACTCTGATGTGACTGTTCCCAGAACTGTCCCTAGACTCTGCATCTCCTCATGCTTTGGACTATCTGGAAATTTCCCAAGCCCCCTCCAGTGGCTGGAACTGGCCAGGTTGTCTGTGCTGCCTGGGTGGGGCACTCTGAGCTTGGGCTTGGCCTGTCTGAACCCTAAGAACCATTTCTTCTCTTAACCAAATGCCCTGTGGAGCCTGAAGACGTGTGTCTATGCCAGATGGACTTCCAGGAAGGCAGCCTAGCTACCAGATATTGCCACTGGCCAGTGTGGTATTTCTTTTGCAGAATCTTATGAGATTGGGCAAAGAATAGTGCTGACTTACTGATTTTGAATGTTGATTTCAAATGGTTTATATAAACAGGGAGCCTGCAAAAAAATTTTGCACACCCTGGGAGAAGCCCTGCCCACACCCTCAAATAAGTCAGTTTAGAGTGGAGTTGAGGTATCTCTCTGAGGAATAACAGCTTGGCCTCTTCTCCTAGAGGTTCCTATCCCCAAATGGGCTGCACATACAGCCACAATGGCTGTCAGTCCAGCCAGCGTCTCCCTCCTCACTTTGCCCACAAGCATGAGTTCTGAGAGGAAGATGGGCCTTGCCCCCATCAGCTGGTCAGGGTTTGGAGGAAAGATGATGGAGCATCACAGTGCTTTATATCTGGGAAAAAAAGAAGGGAGCTGGGCTCAGGAGTGTCAGAAAATTCACAGGGGAAGGGAATTTGCTCAGATCTAAATATAAAAGATAAAACATGGGAGCTCCTAGAAGAAAACATGATCATGGGGAGTAAACAAAGATTTCTTAAACAAAACAAAAAAACTTTAACTATAAATAAAATGATTGATAACTGGAACTTCATTAAAATTGATGATTTTTATTCATCAAAAAACATTACAGCCAGGCATGGTGTCTCATGCCTGCAATCTCAGCACTTTAGGAGGTAGAGATGAGAGGATTGCCTGAGCCCAGGGGTTTGAGACAGCCTGGGGCAAGGCCTCACCTATACAATAAATCAAAAATTCAGCTGGGTGTAGTGGCACGTGCCTGTAGTTCCAGCTACTTGGAAGGCTGAGGCAAAGGGATCACCTGAGCCCAGCAGGTCGAGGCTGCAGTAGCCATGAATGTGCCACTATATTCCAGCTTGGGTGACAGAGTGAGACTCAGATTCAAAAAAACAAAGCAAAACAAATAAACAAACAAACAAAACACATTACAAAGAGTAAAAAAGTAAGTCACAAACCGAGAGAGTGTTTGCAATGCATTTATCCAACAAGGAATTCATAACCAGTATATATAAAGAACTCTTCAAATCAATAAGAAAAAGACAGACAACCCAATAGAAAACTGGGCCAAAATCTTGGATGGGCACTTGACAAAAACAAAAATCCAAATGACCAGTAAATATGTAAAAAGGTATTCAACATTATTAGAAACCATGGAGATGGAGGCAAGGAGTTGTAACTCACCCATTTAATCTCAGCACTTAGAGAGGCCAAGGCAGGAGAATCACTTGAGGCCAGGGGTTCAAGACCAACCTGGACAACATAGCAAGACATCATCTCTACAAAAAAAAAAATTATTTTTTAATTAGCTGACATGGCTGTGGCACACCCGTAGTCCTAGTTACTTGAGAGAAGGAAGTGGGAGGATCCCTTGGGCCCAGGCATTTGAGGTTACAGTGAGTTATGATCATGTCACCATACTCCAGTCTGGGCAACAGAGCAAGACTGTATCTCAAAAAAATGAAGGAAGAAAGGAAGGAAGGGAAAGAAAGAAGGAAGAAAGAAAAAAGGAAGAAGGGAAGGAAGAAAGAAGATGAAAATCACACCCACAGTAAGATCCTATCTCATTCCCACCTGAATGGCTAAGATTTTAAAATCTGGCAATACCAAGTCTTGGTCAGGATGTGAAGCAATGGAGCTCTTATATTGTGCTGGTGGGAGAGTAAATTAGTACAATCATTTTAGAGAACTGTTTGGCATTATCTTCTGAAGCTGAATATATGCATACCTGGCTTAGTCATTCCATTCCTTAGTATTTGCCCCATAGAAATATACGTACACATGTACCATAAGACAAGAATATTCAAAGTCTCAAAGAGACAGAAAGTAGAGTAGTGGTTACCAGGGATTGGGGTAGATGAGAATGGAGAGTTATTATTTAATGGGTACAGAGTTTCAGATTGGAATGATGATAAGTTCTAGGGATGGATCATGGTGATAGTAGCACAATGTGAATGCACTTCATGCAATGGAACTGTATGTACACTAAAAATGGCTAAAGTGGTACATACATAAATTGTTTCTTATGTATGTTTTGTCACAATAAAAGAAAAATAATATCTACAACAACTTTTTTATACTTGCCCAATTGGAAATGATCCAAATATTCATAATGAGTAAAGTGGGTAACTAAACTATTATAAATTCATATAATGCAGCATCATATTGCAATGAGAGAGAATAAATCATTGCTACAAGCAAAACATGAATCAATCTTACAAATATAATGTAGGGTGGAAAAAACCAGATGTAATGCTATTAGATTTCATTTATATAAAGTGCTAGATGCCAGAAACTTGATTGTCTAGGAGGAAGAGATAGGGAGAAGTGAGGTGCTCCCTGGAGTGCTGGCAATCTTAATGTGGATTATGGCTATACAAATTATGTTCACTCAGAACGTTCACTGGGTTTAGGATTTGTGACTTGTGCATTTTTATGTCAGTATGTTGCACTTCAATAAAAAGTTTAGTCAGAAAAGAGAAAACCATCCTGATTTAAAAGGACTTGAATAGGCATTTCTCCAGAGAAGATATACAAATGGCCAACAACATGTGAAAAGATGCTCAACATCACTAATCATTAGAAAATGCAAATCAAACCCACAGTGATTTACCACCTCACATCCATTAGAATGGCTATTTTCAGAAAAATAGAAAATAACAAGTGTCGACAAGTAGAGAGGTAGGAACCCTGTACCCTACTCGTAGGACTGTAAAATGATGCAGACACCATGGAAAGCAGTATGGCAGTTCCTCAAAAAATTGATAATAGAGTTACCATATGACAGAAATTCTACTTTTGGGGATATTGCATACTGTATATCCAAAATAATTGAAAGTAGGATCCCAAAAAGATATTTAAACCAGGTATGGTAGCTCACACTTGTAATCCCAGCACTTTGGGAGGCTGAGGTGAGGGGATTGCTTGAGCCTGGGTGTTCGAGACCAGTCTAGGCAGCATAGTGAGACTGCCTGTCTACAAAAAATAAAAAATTAGCCAGGAGTGATAGCATCTACCTGTAGTTCCAGCTACTTGGAAGGCTGAGGTGGAAGGACCGCTGGAGCCCAGCAAGTCGACGCTGGGGTAGCCATGAGTGTGCCGCAGCACTCCAGCCTGGGCAACAGAGAGACTCCAACTCAAGAAAAAAAAAAAGAAAGAAAGAAAGAAAAAGAAAAAAAGAAAGTAAAGGCTGGGCACGCAGTGACTCACACCTATAATAATCCCAGCACTTTGGTAGGTGGAGGTGAGAGAATTGTCTGAGTCCAGGGATTCAAGACCAGCCTTGGCAACTTGGCAAGACCTTGTCTCTACAATAAATCAAAAAATTAGTCGAATGTGGTGGCACACGCCTGTAGTTCCAGCTACTTGGAAGACTGAGGCAGAAGGACCTTCTGAGTCCAGCAGGTTGAGGCTGCAGTGGTTGTGAGCATGCCACTGAACTCCAGCCTGGGTGACAGAGTGAGACTTCGACTCAAAAAAAAAAAAGAAAGAAAAAGAAAGTAGAGTGGTAGTTGCCAGGGACTAGGGGGAGAGGAAAATGAGGAATGATTGTTTAATGAATACAGAGTTTCGGTTTTGCAAGATGAAAGGAGTTCTGGAGATTGATTATACAACAATGTGAATGTCCTTAGTGCCACTGAACTCTATACTTAAAAATGGTTAAAGTGGACCAAATACCATGGCTCATGCCTGTAATTCCAGCACTTCGGGCAGTGGAAGTGGGTGGACCACTTGAGCCCAGGAGTTCAAGACCAGCTTAAGCAACATAGTGATTGCTTAAGCTGGTCTCCACAAAAAATTAAAAAATTAGCTGGGTATGGTGCCTGTGCCTGTAGTACTAGCTACTCAGGAGGCTGATGCAGGAGGAGTGCTTGAGCCCAGGAGTTTGAGGCTGTGGTGAGTCATGACTATGCCACTATACTTGAGCCTAGGCAACAGAGTAAGACCCTGACTCAAAAAAAAAAAAAAAAGGTTAAAGTTGTAAATTTTATGTTATGTATATATAATCACAATTTTTAAAAAAGGGAATCTCAACTTTCTTGACTCTTTCTAGCTTCATATACACTTTAGAATCAGTTCGCCAAGTTCAACAACTTAAACTGTTATATTTGGATTGTGATTACACTGAATCAATAGATTAATTTGCAGGAAATTGACGTATGTGTAATACTGAATCTTCTAATCCAAAAACTTATTTTTCTCCAAAAAAAAATTAACCTCATTGTCAGGGGTTACAATAACTCTTATGCCCAGTGTGGGTCTATTCAGTGCCTGACACCTTCCCTGCCTCAGTTCAGTTGCTCTTCCCAAGTGCCATGCAGTAGGAAGGTGCCCTTCACACTTCTTCAGTCTCTGTTGCCTCCTCCTCCCCTACTTCTGCCATCTGAATAGCTTGGATTAGCCTGCTAATGGAGAAGCCTGTGGAGGACTGCTGAGTTGTCCAGCCAAGGCCATCCTAGACCAGCCAGCCCTAGCCTATCCACGAGCTGACCACAGATGCATGATGAGCCCAGCAAAGGTCATCCAAGCCTGGCCTGGATCAGCAGAACCACACAGTTGACCCATACTTATAAGTTAAAGAAATTGTTATTTCAAGACTCTTGAAGGAGGAGGACTAGAGAGAATATCCATGAAGCCCTCTATGATCCCCTGCAGGATCAGCTCTCTGCCCTCAAGTTCCCAAGCATGACAGAGATATTTCTCTTACTCACCTTACCCTCATTACGGTGGCACAGTGATGTATTCTCTCTCTTCCTAGACCGCGAACAATTTGAGGGCAGGGAATCCGGCTTGACTGCTCTGCCTGCTTCTAGGGTGCCTGCTTCTAGGGTGCTAGGCTGATATACAATCAGTGTTGACGCATGAGCACATGGTGGTATCAGCCCACTTGTTAACATGTGACGCAGCCAGCCATGATGCTCTTCTCAAGCATACAACATCTCACCACCTCTTGCACATGAATTTTATTCATTCTTTCACAGGTAGAAATGAATCAGCTCCAGTCCCCACAGCTGAGGAGATCACAGCCAAGTTGGGGAAACAAACTCATAAAGACTTAATTGCAGTCAAAAGGGATAAGGAGCAGTGAGGAACTGCTCCTTATCCCTCTACTGTATAGAGTTGCAGCTATCAGTGTGAACTTCAGCATCAGAAAAGCTGTGAGTTCAAGACCCAACTCTCCCACTTACTCGGGCAAGTTGCTGAGCTGCTTTGTACCTCATGGTGGCATAAGAATGAACTCACTTGTGTCAATTACTTTCCATAATGCTTAATGGATGTTAAGTGCTTGCATTAGTCCTAAGCATTGCTGTTATTACATTGGTAGAACAAGGAATTCTTCATCATCATCATCATATAGGTCCACAATTCCAAAATCCTAAATGTTCTGAAAAACACCAGCATTTTCTTTCAGAAGTTCAATGGCAAAATCTGACCTGACCTGACACAAAACTCTCTACAGTCTTCATTTAATGTGTGATTGTTCATGTGCTTCCTGCAAAAACATTAATTAGTTTTATTAAGGAGACCTGCCCCATATTCTTCTCAAGCTCTTTTATAAAATACGGTATATGAACTTTATATCTTTTATGAAATGTGAAAAATTCTGAATTTTAAGGCACAGCCAGTCTGGAGTTTCGGTCCTAAACACTTTGCATGTAGTAACTCATTCAGTCCATGCAGC
Organism: Tarsius wallacei; assembly: GCA_963574415.1. Lineage (NCBI taxonomy): Eukaryota > Metazoa > Chordata > Mammalia > Primates > Tarsiidae > Tarsius > Tarsius wallacei. Next base: position 40,379 of record CAUYQG010148291.1, read on the forward strand.
AATTCTTCCTGGCTGGGTGAGGCAGGAGAAGGGGAAAGATCTGAGAAGTTTTGTGGGGAGGTGAAAATTCCCCTGAGTCTTGAAACTGAGTAAAGATTAACTGTGAGAACATGGCAGGGAAGGGCATTCTGGTTGGCATTGGCAGCCTCTGCAGAACTCAGAGAAATAAAAATGAGGACTATATTGTGAATCTGCAATGGTTCAGTATAGCTGGCAGGGAAGTCTGATGGGAGAGTACCAGGATAGGGGGCTGGGAGGTTTGGCAGAGACCAGGTTACTGAGGCTCTTGCATGCACAGCTGAGGAATTCCTAGTCTATCTGGCAGGCAATATGGAGCTGCTGGTTTTAACAGGGGAGGGACCAGGTCAGATTTGCGTTTTAGGGAGATCCAGGGGGCTGAGGTACTCCTTTGAGTGCCTTGCTGAAATCCAGAATTGCTCTGTCTATAGCCTCCCCCAATCCACCCAGACCACACATGGAAATGAGGCCGCTTTGGCATGGCTTGGTTGGCACAAGTCAACATTTAGAAAAATGTATCTGTAAGAATCGATCGTGTCATGGCAGGAGACCAACGAGGAAACAAGCAAGTGTGGCTTTGGGAAGTCAGTAAGCAAGGTTTTGTGGGCAACCTCCAACCACAATTTCTACCACAGTTCCATGGCTTCCATGGCACCGTGGCTGCTCTTGCTTATGCTGAGACAGGCTGGGCCACGGAAGGGCTCACAGCCCAGCTGCTCCCGGTCTCTGCTCCATGATGGCAGTCACACATACACAACAGCACTCATGTGCAGCCCAAACAGATACTGTTCACTTCTCAAGTTGATTTCAAATTTTGCTCTTTTTCTTTTTTTCCTGTTTTCATTTATATTTTGTGACTGGTTCAAGTTCAACAGGCAATTTTGACACTGAAATTGAAGGGAGAGAATATAGCCTGTAAAAGAGCAGAAGATGCATGTGTTTTGAGCTATTAGTTTTAGAGGAGCCCTGAGTCTGTCAGCCAGGTCCTTCATTTGTGGCAACCCATCTTCATCTAGCACGACCACCACCCCCAGTTTATTGGTCCCCTGCCCTTAATTCATAACCCTGTCCCTCCCTATTCTTAAGGCATTCACTTTTATGTATCTAATGTGGGCCTTTCAATCTACCTTTTATATCTTTATTTATATATATGCAAATGTCTAGCATCACTTTAAGTGTACATTTAAAAATGTATGGAAGTGATATTATGTTAAACATCTAATTCTGCTTTTTACTTTTGACCTTCTCTAGAATAGAGAATGTCAATTACCTTTGACAGGCACAGAATTTCAACTCATGCATTTCCCATGTTTTGTTTATCCATTTGCCTACCAATGGATGTACTTAGTCATTTTAAACAATGATGCAATGAATATCTTCGTATTTGACTAGAACACAAACTTCACAATCAACTGAACTTGAAACTGAGTTCTGCTTCCACCACCTGTTCACTATGTGACCTTAAGCCTTTGTTTCATCATTTGTTAAAAGAAAGGACGGGGGGCAGGGAATAATAAGGACTCTGTCTTATAGGTAGAGATTTCTCCATTAGACAGTGCATTCAATGAGAGCAGGTCCTTGTCTGCTTCTTCACTGATCTGTTCTCAGCCTGTGCATGTGGCCTAGCACAAAGTAGGTGCTCAATAAATATATATTGAACAAATGACTATTGCAAAGGATCACCTGAGATACTGCATATAAAAGGACCTTGGAAATGTTAAATATGCATATACAAAATGAGTTGTTATTAATAGCTATTTAAATAAAATTAACAATCCATAATTTCAATAAAATCAAATGTATATAAATGGCACTAACACCAGGGTTTACATTCTGCATGTGTCCCCAGTTCTTCTGCCTCTTCCTCTTCCTTTTCACCTTCCTTCATATCAGGGAACATTTTATGAAGATTAGTCCAGTGGGATTGGGAAATATGAGACTGGCCTGCCAGGCTGGGGTGGGGTGGCACCTAATCGTCTCTCTTGAGGCTGGCACCAGGAGTCACGCATCATCCAAAAGGCTCCCTTGGGCCACCTTGGCCTATAAAACCTGGGTAATGCTGTGCACCCAGCTCACTCAGGTGTTGCGAAGATTAATTATGGCTTGTAAAGGGCTTTGAAGATGAAATGTGCTTGTTATGGAAATAAATGGCTTGAGACACAAAACCTTCTTCAAATTTTCTCTGTCTTTGTGGGCCTTCTCTCTGGCTGTTCTTGTCTTCCAAGGGCCTCAAATGAGTTCAGAGGTGAGGGTGACCTTACCACAACTCTTGTGGGAAGCAAAGGTTTAGTGCAGACTTCCTTGAACAACATAGAAATTTGACTCCTTGCTGCTAGTTTTAAAATTTAAACTTCTGCTCCATTTCTTAACTAGCTGAGCTAACCTAGTTCAAAATACATTAAACAGATTCAGCAATGGGGTGGTGGAATGTATTTCCGGTGCTGAGCTTTTTGGTGCCAAATTTAATTATTCAAATTGGCAAAAAAAAAAAAATGGGGTTCTTCCCCCCAAGTCTTCCAGATTTCGGGATATTTGAAGTGCAGGAAATACAAGCCAAATATCTTCATGGTGAAGTAGAGAAAACACAGGTGTTAGTGTCAGACAGACCTGATTCAGATGCCAGCTCAGGCCCTCTCTGGCTATGGGTAAGTTATGTAACTGCTTTGAGCCTCAGTTTCCCAATCTGTCAACCAGGGATAATAATAGCCCCTGTCAGGGTTATTGTCAGGATTTAGTGGATGCAGGAAATGCAAACAAAAAGTACTCAGTAACTGTTAGTCATTAATAATAATACACCCAAACCGAGTGAGAAAAGTAGTACCATTGTTGATTCACAAATAAGGAATCCAAGCTCAGAGGAGTGATGTGTCTTGCCATGGTCTTTCAGAGGGAAAGTGGTATGCCAGGATTCAAATTGATCTGCCTAACCTCAAAGCCCCGGTCATCCACATGTGGCCTCACCCCTGGATGGAAGCTTGTTTTCTAAAGTCAGAATTTGCAGTAAAGTATAACCCAAGCAGAAAGAGAAAGAGGGAGCCCCATGGAGTGTTAGAGCTAGAAGGTGGAGTTCCTGTGCCATGGAGTTGTTTAATTCCACGTTTCTGCATTATATTGGCATTCCATATGTGCACTTCTCATAACCTGGTGATGTTAACAGTTGCTTGTCCAAGTGGGGAATGCTGACTAGAAGTGTTTCCTATACACCATGGTGGGGACAAAAATGTCCTGATGGCTTCAAGGGCTCCTGTCACCTGAGGGGCACTTCAACAGTTGGAGGGTCTCCAGGTTGGGGAAGCGTTTCCCGGGTGTAGACCCAGGAGCCTCACCTTGGCTCATATCAAAGTCAGTTTGGCCAGATCCCTCCTGGAAGCCAGTCCTTTGCTCATTCATTCGCGTCTCTCCACCTTTTCCTTCCACAAACATTTGTAGAGTTCCTACCATGTCCCCAAACATGGGTTAATCACGATGGCCCTAGTCAACGTTTACTTTCCAGGCAGTATCTCATCTGAACCTTACAACAGTGCTTTGAGGTAAATATTAATATCATTAGCCTTTTACAGTTGAAGAAAAGTGACTTAGGGCACAAACAGATACCAGAATAAGGATTGGAACCCAGATTTTTGTCTCCAATCCCTGTGCTCTTACCATGCTAACATACTGCCTCCTGGAGGGTGTGCACAGAATCTCATTCTTTTCTTATCTCCTGCCCTACTAGCACATTATACGGTAGGTGCTCAATAAATATTTGCTGTTGAGTAAATAAGTATAGTGCTAGATAATCGCTAACATACACGCAGTGCTCCACAGAGTTTGCAAAATTCTTTTCACCAATGCCCATCTTCCACGTTAGACTCAGGAGGTGGATTTTACGATCCCACTTCACAGATGAAGTTTGCAGAGGCAAATAACGTATTTGGGGTCATGGGAAGAGTAAGCGGCTGGAGCTTGAATAAGACTCTAAAATAAACTCACAGTGAAGACACAACACCCGATGGAGCGGCAGGGCAGAGAAGTGTCTGCTTGATTGAAAAAAAAAATGGATGTTACAAAGCACTAGAGTTTAAGCTGAAATCATATGCCCAGCACATGTTTTCTGAAAACATTCACATCACTTCCATGGTTGGTGTGAGGTTTCAGATATTAAAATTATGAAAGAGCAAAGCAAGATGTGAGAGGCAGAGATGGAAAGAGAACAAAGTAAAGTTCAACCCTGTTACCACCTCTCTTGACCGCAGTTCTCTTTCCAGAAATCTCTTAAGGGTCCAAACTACCAACCTAACTTCATCTTGAATGGTACAGCTTGTGGCTGGGAACTCTGCTATAAATAAGCAGATTTGAAGATTTGAAGCCAGTTTCAAGTCCAGACTCAGTTCCTTTCCATCTGTGTGACCTTAGACAAGTGTCTTTGGGCTCACTGTCTATATTTGTAAAATGGAGATAAATTATAGGCTTATTGGGATGATGACCGTGGCACTTTTTTTTCACTGCCTTTTTGGAACTATAGGAAATAAAAATTACAATCATCATTAAATATCACTGTTATATAGATCAGCATAAGCTAGGTTTTGCTATAATAATGAGCAAACTATAACTACAGTGGCTTAACCCAAAAACGTTTACTTCTCACTCCTGTTCCATGTTCATGATGGGTTAACAAGGGATGCTGTTCACTGTGATCACACAGGGACTCAGGTTGAAGGAGTAGCCACCATCTTGCTTATTGTCATTGTGTCCAATGGGAAAGAGGAATTTGGATGAACTCCAAGTGATAATTAAGTGCTCTGGCCTGGAAGTGACACATGTCACTTCTGCACACAATTTACAGGCCAGAACATATCACATGACCCTTTCCAACTACCAGAGGCCAAAAGTACAACCCTACTGTGTGCCTATGAGAGGAGAGAATAAGAAATACTTGTTGAATGCTATCTAACATTCATGGAGTGCTTATCACGTGCCAGGCATTGTACTGAGGGTTTTTCAGATATATCCCTTAATGCCCTCAATAATCCTCTGAAGCAGAGACTTTTATCTTCAGTTTATACTTGAGCAACCTGACACTCAGAGATGTGAAACAACTTGTCCAAAGCTCTGCAATGAGTAAGATACAGGGTCAGAGTTGATGTACAGGTAAGGACTCCTCCTTGTTCCCCTGAGTGGTGCTCCTACAGGAAGGTGGTTGACCAGATGAGGTGATCAAATACACTGCTGGAACAAGAACTAGTAGTAACTGAGCTCCTTCTACGCATGAGTCCCTTTTCTACCATCTTGGTTATGACTAAAAGTTAAATTCCATGTTAATGATCTGAAGGTGATTGAGGTTAAATAGCTTACCCAGGGTCCACAGCAGAGGTAGCTCTTGGACCCAAGTGTTTCTGGGTCTAAACTCTGTGTTTATTTCACACCCTTCTGCCCTATTCTCCTTATGATTTATTGTCATTTGTTATAGTAATAACAGTAGCACTGTGGAGTGGGAGACAGAGGAGTAAGAGCATGACAGTTAGAGCTAGACTGTAGCTGTGCTCTGGGCTCTGGGCTCCATCACTTCCTAATTACGTAATATTGGGTGTTTCACCTCTGTGTCTCAGTTTCCAAATCTGCACCATAGGGCTGATAATTGAACCCACTTCATAGGGTTGTTGTGAGGAAAAAATGAGATCATTAGCTAATATTTTTCAAGAATTTACTGGGTCTAGATACTGAGCTGAGCTCAGGACTTCTTTGTTTTCCTTTCCTTCTTCCCATCATTCTTTTTCTTTCTTTCTTTCTCTCTTTCTTTTTATAATTTTAGGTCTATAGAAAAGTTGCAGAGATAACACAGAGACCTCCTATATAGCCTCACCCAGCTTCTCTAATTCTAACATCTGACATGGCCAAGGTCCATTTGTCAAAACTAAGACATGGTATGACACAATAACAAAACTATAGGCTTTATTTGTATTTCATCTATGTTCCTGCTAATGTCCTTTTTCTGTCCCATGATTCAGTCCACGAGCCAACACTGCATTTAGTCACCATGTCTCCTTAGTCTCTACTGTTCTTCACAGCATGCAATCTTTCTTTTCTTCTTTTTTGGGTAGGAATCACTCCGTCTCCTAGGCTGGAGTATAGTGGCACGCCCACGGCCACCCCAGTGTCAACTTGCTGGGCTCAGGTGATCCTTCCGCCTCAGCCTTCTAAGTAGCCAGAACTACAGGCATGTGCTACCACACCCAGCTAATTTTTTGATTTATTACAGTCAAGTTTCGCAGCCTGTTCTCAAGCCTGTGGGCTCAGGCAGTTCTCTCACCCCGGCCTCCCAAAGTGCTGGGATTACGGGCTTGAGCCACCACTCCTGACCTACATGGACTCTTTCATCTCCATTTTCTGTTGAGGAAACCGAGGCTCAGGTGATTCAGGTCACATAGGCAGTAGGTGGTGAAGTTAGAAATCAACCCCAGGTCTGCCTGACTTAAAGCCAAGTCTTTACCATTCATAAAGAAATCATCAGAAATAAATCCAGTGTTCCAAATCAGATTCTCACACAGAGAATAAGAAGCTCAAGTGGGAAAAAGACTAAAACATGGAGAACTGACTTTGCAGTTTTATAATACTAACTCAGCATGATCTACTCAAACCACAGCTAAAGCCCAGGTAATCTGTTGTGTGAGGAAGAGACTCAGGTTGGTGAATGTGCACCTTGGGAGTGATACAAAGGAATCAAACTAAGCTCCGGCTTAGACACTGGCAGAGGGGATTCTTCAAATGGTCTGCCTAGAGTGCCCACCCCCTGGTAGTAAAGCCCATGGCAGAGCATCCTGAGAGAAGCAGGGAGTCTACAGGATAGGGACCAAAGATAGGATCACAGAATTCACTTAATAGGTGTTTCTCAGAGCTCCCTCAGCCCAGAAAACATAGTGCAGCAGCTGCAACCAAACCAGCAACCAAAAATTTGGCCTTATTAATACCCACCATAAATTATCTCTGCTTGCTTGGCATTTTTGATGTTCAAGTTCAGGGGAAAAGAAACAAGTAGGCTGGGCTCGGTGGCTCGGCCTTAATCCCAGCACTTTGGGAGGCTGAAGTGAGTGGATTGCCTGAGCCTGCACGTTTGAGACCAGCCTGGGCAACTTGGCAAGACCTCATTTCTACAATAAATTAAAATATTAGCTGGGTGTGGTGGCGCATGCCTGTAGTTCTGGCTATTTGGAAGGCTGAAGTGGAAGGATCTCCAGAGCCCAGCAGGTTGACGCTGGGGTGGCCGTGAGTGTGCCATGGCACTCCAGCCTGGGTGACAGAGTGAGACTCCAACTCAAAAAAAAAAGAAAGAAAAAAAGAAACAAGAAATAGAGAGAATCCTGGTGTTCTGTTTTGAACTTCAGAGGAAAAGAAGGGATCTAGATGATTCAGCCAGTCCAGTGCATGCAAAACCAAGGGAGCCTGATCCTGCCTGGCCCCCAAACCTGGGTGTTAAGCCCAGATATGGCTGATGTAGCACAGGATCAGGCACAGAGCGGGTGCTGGTGACCATATGTTGAGTATGTAAGTAAGTGAATTAACTAATATGCATGTACTCCAGTAAGACATTGATCAATTTATTTAGTTCTGGGTCAACATGTAGGACTCTGGCATTTGGGAACTATCTAAATGTTTGCTGACCCAAGCGATGGGCCATGAGTAGGTTCTCCTTGGAGAGGTTTCTAGTTTGTGAGCTGTAATCTGTTAGCACAGAGAGGCAGTGCACCACTGTGGCTGAGAGCACAGAACCTGGGGCTGGAGTTCTTAGGTTTGAGTCCCAGCTCTGCCACCTACTGACCTTTGACTATCCGACTTTGGGCAGTAACCTAACTTCACCTGTAAAATGAAGATAATATCTTCATTTCTGAAGATGATGATAATATCTATTTCAAAGGGTTGGTATAAGGTTTAAATGAATCAGATGCACAGATACGTGTGTGTGTGTGTGTGTGTGTGTGTGTGTGTATGTGTGTGTGTGTGTGTATCTAATCATCTGGAATTTGCCTCTATTTTATAACTGAGCCTGACCCGTAGTAAGCATCTTATAGAGTTAGCTATTATAAGTTACCTATCTTGCTTCATCTCTCCCCAGCCCCCATTCTGATTTAAATGCGCCTCTAAATCTGACTAAGATGAACCCTGTGTAATCTATTACAGTCTATTTAAATCGCTAATATCAAGTTATGCAATCAGTATTTTTAAAGCTAAACAACACAGAAAGTCTTAGAGTACATCACATAGAACAAAAAAATTCTGTTTTGTGTTTCTATTATAACATATTCATGTGTGTGTTCAGGGTCATGATGTAAAACATATTTCTTCTAGGACATCATAGTAAAAAGTTTGAAAGCCACTGGCTCCAGAGGGAAATGCTATATAGTCTTCCTCAGCAGAGAAGAGGGCTGGCTAGACCCCAAAAGAGCTGGGCTGTTCACCTCTCCCATCAGGCCTCTGTCGCTGAATCATCTCCTCTAGGAAGAGGTCCTTCTTCTGCTCCAGTCCAGTGACTCCTGCAGTGCCCTGTTGGTCTATGGTTTGTGCAGAGAACTTCTACAGCACAGCTCAGGCAGTCACTGCCCTGGGCCTTCTACACATCTTATCACACAAAATTCTCCCCATCAGAATATGGCAGTGGTTCTCCAAGTGTGGTCCCCTGCCAGCATCAGCATTTCTTGGGAGCATGTTTGAAATGCAGATTCTCAGACCCCACCCCAGACCTATTGGAAACTCTGAGGTTAAGCAACCTATGTTTCACAAAGACCTCCAGGTAATTCTAATGTAATCTAAAGCTTACAAACTCAACCATAGGAGGAAACTGTTTTACCTTCGGGGAAACTGAAGCTCAGGGAAGGAATTGACATCAATAGATCACCCAGGGAGGAAGCCACGGAGTCAGAATTCAAATGCTGTCACCACACAGCCGTGCAATTGCTTTTGTGCTCATCCTTCCTACTAGATAGTGGAGTCCTTCTCAGCAAGGACCAAGATTGACCCATTTCTATTGCCCAGACTTTAGTACGCAGCTCGATATGCAAATGCTCTGTGACCTCTCCTGACTAAATAAAATCACAAACATCAATTAAAAATCAACCCAGGTGAAGGCTCTTATCAGGTTCAAATGGACATCATCACTCCGAGTTGGAATTGGAAATGCACACAGGGATGTGGAGGACCGATTCCTTAGTCAGCAAGGCTCCCTAGAGCCCTGGTATAAGTTATAGCGCAGAGCCAGTTAGACTCCTCTTTGACTCTACCCTTGAAAGGGTATCAGTTCCAAGTGGGTGTGGGGGTAGGAACTAGGAAATGGTTAACACTTTGATAAAGTTTTTAAAAATCCTTCACTGGTTGTGAGACTTTCCAATAATGAGGAGTCAACACAATTAGACAAGGCACTAAATTTTTGCGCAGACTGCCAGCTGTCATTCTTCTTGACTAGCTTAGATCAAACAAACGCATTTTATCTCCTAAGTTATTAGACATGACAGGGCCATTAAGCGGAGATATTGTCATAAGAAATATGTTGCTTGCTTTGAAAATAAACATCTCACCTTTGCTTCTTTTTTTTTCTTTGAAAAGCTGAGAGAAATCAAACTATTTCATTTGGGCCTTTCCAGCAAGCTAGGAGCCTGTCATCTTTCCGCCAAGTCAGATTCGGGATTTTAGCTGCAGTCATTCTAGCCTCTCCTCTTGCACAGAATGTCTTTGTAAATTGAAACTATAGGATTGAGAAAGCAGGCTGAGATGCCTGTTAACTGTGGTCCAGTCCACTTTCCCTAGTCATAACAAAACTCTCTACCATTCCAAAGCTCTGCTTGCTTTGAAAGGAGCTCATCCTCAGATGTCTTTCCAAGTGCTTATTATTAACCTTCCTTCATCTCTAACCTGGTTCTAAAAGAGCTCACTCTTAATTTCTACAGGTAACAAGGTTGCTTGTCTGGACTGAAAATGGGGCCTGAGTTGGTGACATTATTTGCTTACACGCACTGATTGCTCAGAAACTGAGGGGCTCCCAGCAAAAAGACTTTATATCACTCAGGGTCCAGGGAGGAGAGAAGAGACACGTTCCAAAGAGCTCTCTCAAAGAGAGTGTAATGAAGAACTATTTCCAAGACTGAGCAAGGTTAAGAGATAGTGAAGTGCCCCAGAGCAGCAGGGAGCCATTACCATTCCTAAATGGGAAAAGACAAGGAGAGGGAGAGGCTACTGGAATTTGATGAGAGTTGTAGCTGAGGACAGGGGCCACTGATAGAAGCTGTGGCCACAGAGAGAAGGCAGCCTCTGCCAAAGCCACCATGAGCAGGGAGTAATGCCCTAGACCCTCACTTAGGCTTCCAGTCTTTTGCTGGTGCTCCCCATTGGCTGAACTCGGCTAGAAGCCCAAGGATCTATATGCTCAGCCTCCTGGGGGCTCAGAACACAGTGGCAGAGAGAGGAGAGTAGACCTGGGGAATGAACTGAGACCACCCAGCACACACTGAAGTCCGGTCACCATAGGGGTCTGGGCACACCCAGACAGGGTAGGCTCAGGGTGGTAGAGAGCCTGCAAAAGCTACAGTTGAGAATTTATTACCAAGTTGTCTGGCATAATTAGGGGCACTTTACAAAGAGGGTGAGGCTAGGGGTAGAGGATGGGTATGGGGGATTCATGGTTTTGGATCCCCCAATACAGGCACAAATGAAACTCATCCTGGGACCCCCACCACCCTGGCAAGGTTCATGTGCCCCAGGGAGCAAGGGCAATGCCCTTGAATTGAAAGAACCTAAGTACACCACTAATTCTTTGACATTCAGGGTTCAAACAGTCTTGCTGTGGTGACAGGGGTGGTGTGGTGTTTCCAACGTTCCAGCTCCCCTGGCCTCTAAATGGTGGCTTGAGTTGCAGGCCCAGAGGCCCATATGAAGTGCCTCTCTGTACAGGCGTGAGGCTTTGCTGAGTCCTAGCCTATCCAGGTGAGACAGTCAGCAATGTTCAGGTGGTGACATGGACACATGCAAACACCCTCTGAAAATGCCAGAACTGCTTGGGACTGTGGAAGTCTGGACTTGTTGAATCAAGAAAGAGAAGGCTCAAAACCACCATGTATTGGGATGCCCTGTTCTCTCAGTCAGGGGAAGCCTGGCACATTTTCTCATCCTTGTAGCTGACCTTTAAGGTAGGGATTCTGGTCCCATTTTTACAAATGGGAGAGATTCTGGTCCCACATTCAGAGGAGGCACTCCAGGTGGGCTACAAACTCTTCCCCTTCCAGGACCTCCCTTATACCTTCTGCTTTTGCCACAGCCGCACCAGCCTCCTTGCGTGGCCAGGACTTGCCAAATTTCCATGTGCTAGCAGTTTTGTGCCTGCTCCTGCCTCTGCCTGCAAATTTCTCCACCCCATCCCCCACCCCCAGATATCCACATCATTCTCTCCCTCTCCTCATTTAGATCTTTGTTAAATACCACCTCTTCAGAGAGCCCTCCCCTGAGCACCTGGCCTAAAATACCTCTCTTCCTGCCCAGCCTTTTCTAGTTCCTTACCCTGCATTATCTTTGTCACAAGCTGAAAATATCTTATTTCTTGTTTATTTACTTACTTATTGACTGACTGCCCAGGCTCCATGGAGGCAGAGATTTTTATTCACTCTTAGAACAAAACCCTAACACATATCTGTTTGAATATCTGTTTTACGTTATTTTCAGTATATATCTAGAAGTAGAATTGCTAGGTCATATGGTAATTCTGTTTACATATAGGGGCTTTAATTTTATTTATTTATTTTTGTTTGTTTGTTTGTTTAGAGACAGGGTCCCACTCTGTCGCTCAGGCTGGAGTGCAGTGTTGTGATCATAGCTCACTGTAGCCAATATACTTGAACTCCTGGGCTCATGTGATTCTCCTGCCTCAGCCTCCAGAATAGCTGGGATTACAGGTGCAAACCATCATGCTTGGCTAATTTTTTAAAAATATATTTTTGGAGACTATGTTGCTCAGGCTGTTCTTGAACTCCTGGGCTCAAGTGATCCTCCTGCCTCTGCCTCCCAAAGTGCTGGAATTATAGGCTTGAGCCACCACACTTAACCAATATAGAGGCTTTTTTTTTTTTCTGAGTTGGAGTCTCTCACTCTCTGTCACCCAGGTTGGAGTGCAGTGGCCTGCTCACGGCCACCATACCCTCATCCTGCTGGGCTCGGGTGATCTTTCAACCTCAGCCTTCAAAGTAGCTGGAACTACAGGCATGTACCACCACACTGGGCTAATTATTTGATTTACTGTAGGGATGAGGTCTCACCAAGTTGCCCGGGCTGGTCTCGAATCCATGGGCTCTGGCAATCCTCTCACCTCGGCCTCCCAAAATGCTGGGATTATAGGCATGAGTCACTGCACCTGGCCTAATATAGAGGCTTTTGATAAATATTTGTGAAATGAACAAGAGAGTGAGTGAAAGAAAGAAAAAATAAATGAATTTAAAACTCTAGGTTTTTCCAATTCCCAGACTTCCTCTATCCAGCCACATCACCTCCCTGAGGAACAGCCCTGGGTATCCTGAGTTTTAATCAGCCTCCAACAGTGCCATGTGCTGACTGGCACATAATAGGTGTTCAATTTTTTTAAAATGAGCCATATATAAGTAATGCTGCAGTGTGCATCTTTGTGCATTTATTTTGTCTACATTGTCGATTGTTAATGTCAGATAGATTCTGGAGGGGAAATGACTATATCAAAGACATACACTTTTAAAGACTTTTGGCACATATACCAGATTGCTTTTTGAAAAGACTGCAAGCCGGGCTCGGTGGCTCAGCCTGTAATCCCGCGCCTTGGGAGGCTGAGGTGAGTGGATTGCCTGAGGCCACGGGTTCGAGACCCGCCTGGGCAGGCGAAACCTCATCTCTACAATAAATCAAAAAATCAGCCGGACGTGGTAGCGCGCGCCTGTAGTTCCAGCTACTTGGAA
>CAUYQG010148293.1:0-26834 GCA_963574415.1 Tarsius wallacei
GCGCGCTACCACGCCCGGCTGATTTTTTGATTTATTGTAGAGATGAGGTCTTGCCAAGTTGCCCAGGCGGGTCTCGAACCCGTGGGCTCAGGCAATCCACTCACCTCAGCCTCCCAAGGCGCGGGATTACAGGCTGAGCCATCGAGCCCGGCTTCCCTCCATTTTAAAGGCGAATCTTATTCTGTTGTATGGTTATGCCACATTTTCTTTATTCATTTATCCATTGATGGACATGTGAGTTGTTTCCACCTCTTGGTCCTTGTGAATAACGCTGCCATGAATACAAGCATCTGTCCAAGTCCCTGCTTCAACTTCTTTTGGGTATATGCCCAGAAGAGGACTCACTGGATCATACGGCAAATCTATGTTTAGTTTTTTGAGAAACTGCAAAAGCTTTTTTCATAGTGGTTGCATCATTTTACATTCCCACCAGCAATGCACACGAGCTCCATTTCTCCTCATCCTGGCTACCACTGGGTACTTTCTGGTTTTTGAATAATAGCCAACCTAATAAGTGTGAAGTGGTATCTAATGGTGATTTAGATTTGCATTTCTCTAACGGTTAGTGATGTTGAGAATCTTTTGATGTGTTTATTGACCATATGAATATCTTCTTTGGAGAAATGTCTAAGTCCTTTGCCCGTTTTTAAATCAGGTTTTTTTGTTGTTGTTAAGTTGTACGTGTTCTTCAAATGTTCTGGATACGAATCCCTTCTCAGTTGTATGATTTCAAATATTTTCTCCCACTCCATGGGCTGCCTTTCACTCTGTTGATTGTGTTCTTTAATGCACAGAATTTTTTTTATTTGTATATTTTTATATTTGTAAATATTTTCTGTGGTCCTATTTATCGATTTTTTTCCTTTTGTTACCCGTGCCTTTGGAGTCATATCCAGAAATCATTGTCAAATCCAATACTGCAAAGTTTTTGCCCTATATTTTCTTTTGAGAGTTTCATAGTTTTAGATTCTACATGTAGGCTTTTAACTATTTTGAGTTAATATTTATATGTGGTGTTAGGTAACAGTCCAATCTAACTTTATTCTTTTGCATGTAGATATCCAGTTTCCCCAGCAACATTTATGGAAAAGATTATTCTTCCCCCAATGAACAGTCTTGGCAATCTTGTCAAAAACATTTTATCATGTATATGGAAGTTGATTTCTGGGCTTTCTATTTTATTTCATTAGCTTATGTGTCTATCTTTATGCCAGAACCACATTGTAGCTTTGTAGTAAGGTTTGAAATCAGGAAATGTGTGACCTTAATGTTGTTCCTCTTTTTCAAGATTGTTTTGGCAATTCAAGGTTCCTTGAAATTCCATATGGATTTTAGAATGGATTTTTCTATTTCTGCAAAAAATGCCACTGGGGTTTTGATAAGGATTGCATTGAACCTAGGACAGAAAAGATCCCGCAGTGGGAGGGGACCCTAGGGGGTTGTCCAGTTTTAATATCTTTAAAAAATTTTTTTTAAATAGAGATAATGTCTTGCTATGTTGCCCAGGTTGGTCTCAAACTTTTGGACTCAAGCAATTTTCCCACCTCTGCTTCTCAAAGTGCTGGGATTACAGGCATGAGCCACTATGCCCAGCCAACATCTTAATATGAAGTCTCCTAATCCATGAACACAGGATATCTTTCCATTTACTTGGTGTCTTTAATTTCTTTCAGCAGCATTTTATAGTTTTCAGTGTACAAATTTTTTGCTTCCTTGGTCAAGTTTATTCCTAAGTATTTTTTTTCGTTTTGATCCTATTGTAAATGAAATTGTTCTCTGAATTTCCTTCTCAGAATGGCCATTGTTAGTATATAGAGGTGCAACTGATTCTTTGTGTGTTGGTTTTGTATCCTGCAACTTTGGTTGATTGATTAGTTCTAACAATTTTGTTTGTGTTTGTCTGTGTGGAATTTTGGGGGTTTTCTACATATAAGATTGTGTCATCTGTAAAAAGAGATAATTTCACTTCTTTCTTGCTAATTAGAAATGCTTTTATTTATTTTTCTTGCCAAATTGCTATGGCTAGAACTTCCAAGTATTATGTTGAATAGAAGTGATGAAAGCAGGCAACGTTGTCTTGTTCCTGATGTTAGAGGTAAAGCTTTCAGTCTTTCACTACTGAATATGTTAGCTTTGGAGTTTTTATATACAGCCTTGATTATGTTGAGGTAGTTTTCTTCTATTCCTAGGCTGCTGAGTGTTTTTATTAAGAAAGGGTGTTGAATTTTTTCATATTTTTTTCTGCATCAATTGAGATGGCCGTGTAATTTTTTCTTCCACTTTGTTAATGCGGTGCATTACATTGGCTGATTTTTATATGTTGGGTCATCCTTGCAGTCGAGGAATCTATCCCACTTGGTCATCCTTCTAATATGATGCTGAATTCTGTTTGCCAGTTTTTTGTTGAGGATTTTTTTTTTTGCATCAATATTTATAAAGGATGTTGGTTTGGAGTTTTCTTTTCTTGTAGTGTCTTTGTCTGGCTTTAGTGTCATGGTAATGAGTTAGGAATTGTTCCCTTCACTTCCATTGTTTTGAAAGAGTTTGAGAAGATTGGTGCTCTGAACACTCTTTTGGTAAACATAAACACTCATTTCTGTTGGAATGTTCCCAGGAGTAGACTTGCTAGGGCATAAGATACAGGTATATTTCGCTTAAGTCGATATTGCTAAGAAATTTTCTAAAGTGGTTGCATCAATTTAGGCCCCTGCCAGCAATTTGTGAAAGTTTCAGTTGTTTCATTTCGTTGCCAACATTTGGGATAGCCATTCCTTTTAATAATAGCTATTTTCATGGGTGCATGGTATATGGCATTGTGGTTACAAATTTGCATTTTTCCTGGTAAGTAATGAGTATAGCATCTTATATGTTTATTGGGCATTGCATATCTTTTTGTGAACTAAATATGTAGGTCTTTTGTCTGTGTGTTGTTTTTCTTTTAAACTGTGTTGTCTTCTCTTTAAGTATTTGTAAGAGTTGTTTTTATATCCTGAATAGGAGATATTTGTCAGGTAACAGCATTGCAGGTTTTTTTCTTAGCTTGTGACTTGCTTTTGTATTCTCATAATGGTAACTTCTGATGAACAGAAATTTTAAAATCTAATAACACTGAATTTACCAATGCTTCTCTTTTATGCTAGTGCTTTTGTATCTTAAGAAATTTTTGCCTATCTCAAGTTCATGGAGATCCTTTTTGTGTTATCATCCAGAAGTTTTATTATTTTACATTTTATTTTTATATCAACAGCTCTTCTGGAATGTTTGTGTGGTATGGCATAAGGAGAGAATCTAAATTCCTTTTTTCTTAATTTTCAACTGATAAAGCATCATTTGTTGAAAAGGTAATTCTTGATCCACTGAATTCCAGTGGTACCTTTGTTATAAATTGGAAGGTCACATATATTTGGATCCGTGTCTGGACCTTTGTTCTGAACTATTGGTCTATCGTTTATTTGGGGGTTAATACTACAGTCTTTATTACTGTGGCTTTATAATAAGTTTGATATCTGGGGGCATAAGACCTCTTGGTCTTCCTTTTTCCTTCTTCTTCTGAACCATTTTGGTTAATCTACGTTCTTAATATTTCCATACAGATTTTGGGATCAGCTTGTCAATTTTCACATATATAAAAAAAATCTTGCTAGGGTTTTTGACAAGGATTGCATTGAATAATAAAATTGGGAAGAACCGATATCTTAACAACATCGAATTCCCAATTTATATATACTGTATTAGTCTTCCATGTATTTAGATTATTTTTAATTTTTCCCAGAGTAGAGGTTTTGCACATCTTTAGATTTATTCCTAGATAGTTAATAGTTTTCAATGCTGATGTAAGTAGAAATATTTTAAATTTTGTCCTAATTGTTAGTTGTTGGCATATGAAAATACAATTAGTTACTTAGATAATGACTGTATTCAGCCACTTTGCTAAATTTGCTGAATACTAAGTTTACATTTTTGAATATTCTATGAACATAATCATGTTACCTGAGAATAGTGATAATTTTGCATGTTCCTTTATAATCACCGTATTTGTATTTCTTTTCAGTGCCTTATGCACTGGCTGGGATCTCTAGTGCATTATTGAGTTGATGCAATCATAGTGGACATCACTTTCTTGTTCCCAACCTAAACGGTGAAAACATTTAGTGTTTAACCATTAGGTATGTTGTTTGTTGTAGATTTTTGTAGATATAATCAGACTGAGAAAGTTCCCTTCTATCTCTGGTTTGCTGAGAAATTTTTCTTGACTAGCTGTTAAATTTTATCAAACATTTTTTCTATATCTGTTCTGATTATCAAATGTTTTTCTCCTTTATTCTGTTAATGTTGTGAATTACATTGATTGAGCTTAGAACGTTAAACCAGTCTTGCGTTCCTGGAATAAATCACACTTGGTCAGAAGTATTATTTTACATATATTTCTGGGTTAGATGCTGTTAAGGATTTAGGCACCTATGTTCATGAGATTTATTGGCCTATGATTTTTTTAAATAATATTTTGTCAGGTTTTAGTGTCAAGATTATACAGTTCTCAAAAAAGAGATAGGCAGTCTCCTATTTTTGTCGTTTTGATGAGCTTGTATAAGATCAGTATTCTTTCTTTCTTAAATATTTGAGAAAATTCAATGTCTGGGTTTGGAGTTTTCTTTGAGGGAAAGTTTTTAATGATGGATTCAAGTTTTTAAATAGCTGTAGGATTAATTGTATTTTTATTTCTTGTTTTTTTACTTAGTAAATTGTTATTTTAAGGAATCCATTTCATCTAAATTTTCAAATTTAGTTATATGATGTTCAAACTTCCCTTTTGTTACTTTCGTCATGTTTTTACATATTATATAGTGATGTTCTCCTTTCATTTTTTGGTCTTGGCAATTTATGCTTTCCCTGTTTTTCTTCATCAGTCTTACCAGGGTTTATCAATTTTACTAGTCTTTTCAAGGATCCAACTTTTGGCTTTGTTGTTTCTCTCAATTTACATTTTAAAAAATTGTATTTATTTCTGCTTTATCTTTATTATTTTCTTCCTTCTACTTTCTTTGAATTTAATTTGTTATCTTTTCCTAACTTTTAGGCAGATGCTTAGATCATTGATTTTTAACATTTTTAAAAATACACATTTAAAGTTATAACTTTTCCCCTAATCCTTGCCTAATTATAGCCCATAATTTTTTTCTGATGTGATACTTTATTTTTCAGTTAAACATATTTTCTTTCTTTCTTTCTTTCTTTTTTTTTTTTTTTTGAGTTGGAGTCTCACTGTCACCCAGACTGGAGTGCAGTGGCACGCTCCCAGCCACAGCAGCCTCAACCTGCTGGGCTCCGGCAATCCTTCCGCCTCTGTCTTCCAAGTGGCGGGAACTACAGGCGCCTGCTACCACGCCCGGCTAGTTTTTGATTTATTGTAGAGACGAGGTCTCGCTAAGTTGCCTGGGTGGGTCTCGAACCCACGGGCTCAGGTAATCCTCTTGCCTCCTAAAGTGCTGGGATTACAGGCTGAGCCACTGAGCCCAGCCAACATATTTTCAAATTTCTATTGTGAGTTCTTTTTTTTAACCCATTGTTTATTTTGATATCTGTTGCTTAATTTCCAATCCTTTGAGAATTTCATAGTTGTCTTTGGTACTGATTTCTCTTTTAGTTCCACTGTGATCAGAGCGCATATTCTATATTATTTCAACATTTTAAAGTGTTGAAATTTATTTTCTGTCCCAACATATGTCTTTTTTCGGTTAACACCCCTGTGCACTTGGAAAAAAAAGTACATTTTAACTGTGACTGGATGGAGTGTTCTATAGATACCAGTTAGGTCAGGTTGATTAATCATGTTATTCAAATACTCTATA
This sequence comes from Tarsius wallacei, assembly GCA_963574415.1. Classification (NCBI taxonomy): domain Eukaryota; kingdom Metazoa; phylum Chordata; class Mammalia; order Primates; family Tarsiidae; genus Tarsius; species Tarsius wallacei. The sequence continues at coordinate 5,850 of CAUYQG010148293.1, forward strand.
TCCTTCCTGAGTTTTGTTGTTTTTTGTTTTCTCAGTAACCGTTACAGACATATTAATATCTCCAGCTCTGATTATGGTTATAGGTATCTATGCTTTTAAATTTTATTTTATATTTTGAATTAATTTCTTAGAAATTTAGGATTGCTATAGACTCTTATTGAAAGGAACCTTTTTATTATTGTTGTTAAATATTTATACCTTATCTCTAGTAATAGTTTTTGTTTTAAAGTCTGTTTTGTCTGATATTAATACAATTACATCAGCTTTCTTTTTATTTGGGTTCTTATGGTATATCTTTTTCAACTTTTTATTTTTAATCTTACTATATTCAATAGTAAGATCTTTTATATAGCTTTCAAAAATCCTCAGTCTGATAATCTTTGAATTTAGACCATTTAAATATAATGTTGTTACTGACATTGTTGGGTTTTTTATTTGTCCCATCTGCCTTTTTTTTTTTAATTATTATTCTTTTTTTGGCTTTTGGGGCAGGGATTAATGGAATTTAAAAAAATATATTTGATGTTTTTCTCTGCAAGCTGTCTAGTTACACATTCTCTTAGAGTGGAATACAATATATATTCTTTCCTTATTACATCTAATCACATTACTCCTTCCCCATTCCAAGCCCACTATCACAGTTTACCTGTTACCTTGTTCTCACCCTCTGTGCTTTTGCCCAGTAAATGTGTTTTATTTCTACATGTTACACACTGCACAAAATATTATTATTGTTTTAAACAGTCAATATTAGTTTATATTGATTCATATATTTGCCCTATCCAGGATTTTTTATTCCTGTCAGCAATTCCATTTGAGATCATTTTTTCTTTAACTTGGATAAATTCCTTGAAGATTTTTTGTGGTGTGGTATAGTATAATGAAAAGCATCACTGAGTTGGAGTCTCACTCTGTCGCCCAGACTGGAGTGCAGTGGCTGCTCCCAGCCACCGCAGCCTCGACCTGCTAGGCTCTGGTGATCCTTCCGCCTCAGCCTTCCAAATAGCTGGAACTACAGGCGCACGCTACCACGCCCGGCTAATTTTTTGGATTTATTGTAGAGATGAGGTCTCGCTTGCCCAGGCAGATCTCGAACCCGCGGGCTCAGGCAATCCACTCACCTCAGCCTCCCAAAGGCGCTGGATTACAGGCTGAGCCACCGAGCCCAGCTTGTATTTATATTTTTGGAGTTGGAGTCTCACTCTGTTCATCCAGGCTGGAGTGCAGCGGCATGATCCTGGCTTATCACAGCCTCAACCTCCTTGGCTCAGGTAATCATTCTATCTCAGTTTCCTGAGTAGCTTGGACTATAAACATGTGCCATCATGCCTGGCTAATTTTTTTTGTGTGTGTGTGTGTTTTTTGTAGAGACAAGGTCTCACTATTTTGCTCAGGCTGGTCTCAAACTCCTAGGCTCAAGGAATCCTCTCACCTCAGTCTCCCAAACTGTTAGGATTACAGGTGTGAGCCACCACACTCAACCTGACATTTATTTTAAAATGTCACATATAAACAAAAGATATCTCTTAAATATAAACATTTATTGCAAAAAAGTTGAAGCATGTGACTGCTTTCTTAAGTCTTCTGGTGTAATTGTGTTTGAATATTTTCGCATTGAAATACATGTCATTTTATTATATCTATTCAGTCAAACTAGCCAGGGACTTAGAAGGAATCCTCAATTCCCCTCTCTTTCTCACTCCTTACATTCATTATCAAGTGCTGTTTGTTGCTTACACCAATATTACCTTAGCTCAGGCTCAGACTCTTTCTTGCCTGAACTTTTCCAAAGTCCACCAATTAACCCCACGTTGTACAACATTTATCACTCCAATCCATTCTCCACATAAATGTTAAAAACATCTTCTTAAGTCACAAATATGTAAACTGGGAGTTAACTCTTAGACACTATGTCATACATTATATTCAAAACAAGTCGTAGTATAATTTCCCTCAGTTTACATGGAAGCTGCATTTATAGAAAATTATGTATATGTTTAAATGGTACAGATTTACTTCATATTTATAGGTAAAATGGAGTTCCATTCTAGGCTTAGAAAATTGTAAATGGTACTGGGAAAACTGGCTGACCACATGCAGAAGAATGAAACTGGACCCCTATCTATCATATTTTTTATTTCCTTGCTGAAAGCTTCATTAGCTGAATAGAGGATAAAAACCTAGACTTAGAATGGCACCATAAGACAATCTCTCTTTGCTCTCAAGCTGTGCTTCAGTGACAGTGACCAGACCACCCATGCCATTTCACTTCCCTGAGGTTTGCACGTGCAATCGTCTTTGTTAAGAACCATTTCTCTTCAATCCCACCGTCCAAGAGTATTTCATTCATTCTTACTTTTTCTGCTTGGCCTAATTTGTTGAAGTGCTAGATTGTATTTTTTATTTTGTTCATTGAATTCTTCAGTTCTAAGATTTCTGCTTGGTTCCTTTTCATGATATCTGTCTCTTTGTTGTATTTCTCATTTAAATCATGAACTGTTTTCATTATTTTGTTGAAATGTCTACCTGAATTCTCTTGTATCTTACTGAACTTCCTTAAGATTACTATTTTGAATTCTTTTTCTGGCATTTCATGTATTTTCTTATGAATGGGATCTGTTACTGGAGAATTATTGTTTTTCTTTGGAGATGACATATTTCCTTGCTTTTTCATTGTTGATGTTTCCCTACATTGATTCCTATGCATCTGGTAGAAAAGTTACAACTTTGATTTTACAGATTAGGTTTCATAGGGAAACACTTATTTATATGAATGGATCTTGTAGTGTTAGTTGGGTGACATGCTTTGACCTCACTCATTCTTTATGACCCAGTCCAAATTCTTATTCCAAACCTCCCTGACATGAATACAGTCTCAAGTGATCTTCATACTCATCTTTGTTATGATGTTTATCTTACTTTTGAAGAACAGATCTATGGCCACCAGGCACCACTCAAACCCATTTCTCCCTTTCTCCTCACTAATCTATATGAGAAGACTGGGTAAACAAGAGGAAAGACACCATCATCCTTGGCTTTGAAGAGAGGGCCACCTTTCCCATCTCCTGTTTTACCAGGATGTCAAAGCCAGATAAGGCAGGCTCCAAGAGGATTGCTTGAACTATGAGGACACCTGCATCTCAATTCCTGCCTGGATTCTTGCTAAATTGCGAACTCTGTAGGGTTACTGGGTTGCTGTTATAGCAAAGTGTGATGAGAGATTTCTTGTAGGAACAACCGTAATAAATATCATTTATCAAGAGCTTTTGTGTATTAAGTACTAAATATAGACTATTTATGACCCACAAAAGAAGCTTCTGCAGTAGATATTCTATCTTCTTTTGTAGAGATGAGGAAACATACTTTGAGAAGCTAAGTTGCTCTTGATGACCACCTCATAAATGATGAAGGAGATAATTCTGTTCTAGGGCTGATGATGTGAAACCCATTCACTTTCCAATGTGCCATGCCATAGAGTGAAGAGGGTAGGAGAAAAAAGACCTGGCCATTTTTAAAGCTATGCCAATTATAGCAAAAGTGATGAGATTAAATGGGCAATCCAGAATTATTACCTTTTGCAATTTTAAAAGCTATTCTATAGCAGATACAGCAGTATTTTTTTTTCTAGTTTTAGAAAGAAAAGTGACTTTAAATAATGTGCTGCTAATGTTGCTATTTTAGTTTGTTTTAAACATTTGATTTCTTTCCTGGCATGTTATAAGAATGTTTAATTTCTCCATCATTTTTAGGAAACAGAATATTTGTGTTTTGAATTACAGGTCATACTACTATTCATTTCTTATAGATTTCAAAACACATATACAAATATTTGCTAATCTGTTTCTCACAATCACACTGTGATAGAGAGAAGTGACTATCACTATCTTATTTTGCGTATATGAGATTCCAGGCGCAAATCAGAGACACTCAATGACTCGCTCAAGGTCACACAGCTGATCCAAAAATCGAGCTGAGACTCAATTTTACTTCTTCCTTCTCACAATCTTCCCTGTCATGCCTACCATCAACACATTTTTTAAAAATTTACTGTAGAACTGTATCTTATGTAGCTATCTATCAGAATTTAAACGCTGGAAGCTAAGGATGTTTATAAGTTATTTCTGAAATTCCACTTATAAAAATGAGTCTTAATATAAATTACAGTTGCATTACATGGTTGCCATCACTAAGAGCTATGAGGTTTTCTTATGTTTAAATTTTTGAATAATTAAATGAACAGCAGCATGTACAATGTAAATTTCTCAAATTTAATTAAATGATTCCCCCATATAAAGCACTATTGTGAAATGTATGCATAATGATGAAAGGATTTAGTACATATAGAGTAATTTTCCCTAGTGCTTAAAAGGTCACCAGAAAGAAAAAAGTGACAAATATGCTGTTTTAAGCTTTTTTTTTTTTGCCACTTTAAAAATGTCACAGTGAGTGAAAGGAGAAAGCTGCCCGATAGCAGATGAATGGGTATTGACAGCTGCACCAGTGTTAAATGCTGCATGGCAGAAAAATCTAGTGAAGAAAAAACAAACTGTATTCACGTTTTCTTATTGCTTTTTATTAAATTTAAGGAAAGAGACTTTAACTTCGATTTATATCTGAATTTGATAATGAAGGCAATTTGTTAGACAAATCTATGTACACACAGAAAAGATAGGTATATAATATAGGACATTTTAATCATGCACTAAATATAAAATATCACAACACATGTGATATTTTATGGTGTCCATATGGTATTGCATATGCAGCTTATAATATACAACTGGTATCTGGATAACATATGATATAGATATAAAGCACACCCTACAAGCTTAGATTCTATGATTACACTTGCACACACACACAGGGACACAATATTCATGGTTTCTCTGTGTTGAATATATATTTAACCTCTATGCCCGTGTATTCATATTATGAAGGGCTTGAGTTACTTCTGGGGGAGTGTTAGATTTGTTTTGGCTTGAACAACTCTTTCCCCAGAAGCCTGGAAAATTCATCATTTGGATGGGTAGCCAGGTGTTCTCCATTTGCAAATATTATTACCTTATAGGATTATAAAAAGGTTTAATTATGAGAAATGGAAAATAAACAATGTAATAGACAAAAAGTGTCACCATGCCACATTATCTTTGGGCATTCATAATGCACAGGGTGTGAGGGGTTGACAGGAAGACCTTTAAGCTGGAAACCACATGGATTCTGCTGGCAGACTCTAATGCCCAGTCAGGCTACTGCCAAGGAGCCCTGAGATCAGACCTTTTGCTCTTTGTCACTCTTTAATATGACCATCTTTCTGCAACATAGGCCTGGACTGATGTTTTTCCTGAATACCCATCATTCCCAGGAGAAGCTTGTTTTCCACAATCAATCTTAATACCCCAGAAAAAATCCCTTGTGTGTCTGTTTACTCCTCGAGATTGGAGCAAATATCCATCCTTTTCATCCTTGGATTCATACTGCCACAGTACATTACCTGTCATCTAGAAGGTGCAAATACATTAATTCAATAAATGATTAAATGAATGATAACAATAGCATCTCTACCTAAAGGGGAATACCTTTCTGGAGTTCTTTAGTATTGAGAGTAATTTGTTGTACTTTTGTTGCAAGGAATTACAAATAAATGAAGCCTGTCTTCAATTTTCCTTAGTTTTCTCAACTTTAGAACACTACTTCTGAAATAATTTCTTTACATTCTGCTGCCATGGTTGACTCTGGTAACAATAAACTTGCAAACATATTTTTTTCCCTGTCCTCGGGATTTTTGGTTATAAGTAAGAAAAATAACTTGAAACAGAATTACCAAACATCACCTTGGGTTATATAGTTGTAATCTATATGAAATAGTAAATAGTGCCAATGGAAAATACCTGGACTTTGGAGTTTTAATTTTTTAAAATGTTGTAAACATTTTTAGAGAGTGTAACCTAATGTCAAAAAAATTACACTAACAAAATTACTTTGTTGTATAATTAGAGTGTTTTGGAAGTGAATGCTGTCTTTTTTTGTTTTTAAAAATGTATCTTGGGTTGAATAATGAATAATAATCACACCTGGAAACAGTTTTATAAAGAAAATATTAAATTGCATAAAATTATATTCAAAGGTGATAATGAGTGTCAGTATTGCTTAAAAGAGAAAAGATGATTTTTTGGACCCTCAATATGTGCTTATTTGTTAAATAGATGTGTTTATTTTTCACAGCCAACTATACTGTAGTTTAAATGCATAGAAATGATGTGAATACATTCATTTTTATTGTTTTCCATGATAGCAATGCCTCTAAACCTATTACCAAAGATCTCTATCTTCTCCTAGAGTTTGTAGATATCTTGAGCTATATATTCTTGATACTAACACAAACATAGAAAAACCAAAACTCTGTCAATCTACTAATACCTGTGTGATGCCTCTTAAAACCTATGTGATATCAACTCATAGCCTCAAGTTATTTTTTTTCCTCATTGACTGTTTTTTTCCAAATAAAATTAAACAAATATCCAACTATTTGGTTTCCTATTGACCCAATTGAAAGACTTAAGATGACTTGAAAAATCCTCTAGTCCATAGTTTCCCATCCCAAGTAATACTTCAGTTTCGTGGGCTACTAGAATTATTAATTTACCTGCCTGGCTACTTGATACATGTTGGTTTGCAGTTCTGTAAAGAGTATCTCTCCACAGCCGGGCGTGGTAGCGCGTGCCTGTAATTCCGGCTACTCGGAAGGCTGAGGCGGAAGGATCGCCGGAGCCCAGCAGGTCGAGGCTGCGATTGCCGGGGGCGGCCACTGCACTCCAGTCTGGGCGACAGTGAGACTCCAACTCAAAAAAATAAAATTAAAAAAAAAAGAGTATCTCCCCAAATGTTCTTAGGGAAAAAGTAATGGCATACTTCTGAACTGGCTAAAATAATGAAATTGTTTGTTTTCCAACCTCCACTTCTGAACCAGTAAGACTGATGTTTTTTCCCAAGGGGAATAACAATAAGGTTAATTATTTATTCTCTCTCCTTCCAACAGGAGTTGAAACTCACAGTTTTGTTGCCTATACTTCACCTTTTCTCTATTGCTCCTGGAATGTCTGTAGAGAAAACAGACAGTTATAAACGAAAATTTGTCAATGTCCTGTTTAGATGATGCTGCCAAAGGAATGACCAAAGATGCATCTCTGGCTAAAAAAAGGATTAAATATGTATATTTTTATTGTTGAGTGTATGATGGTTGAAGAGGCTTATGCAAACCCATAAAGACTTCTGCATTACTGAGTTGGGCCAGAGAGAAGTTATTTTGGCCTCTAAAGGGAGGCTTGTGATTGGGAGAAGTATATTAGCCCAAGGTGGTTGTCCTCTCCTCTGGAAACATGCCACTTAATCTAAGGGAATTTGGGGAGGGCAGACTATAATTCTGTACATTAGAATTTGGCTGAAATAATGGAATCAATACCTCTATTTTTGATAAAATTATCAAGGGACTGTTAATGATCCCAGGAAGTCTGACCAAGAGTGAGACTTATGGAGCATTTATTACTTACTAAAACTCTGACTGCATAAAACTAAGTGAACCATTATTTATTTAATTGGCTTTGCTTGCCAATAATAATGGCTATTTGGATTGGCTATACAGTCAATAGAGTCTATCTTTAATAGGTTTGAATATATCAGATTGATCTTTACCCCTCTGTCTTTAGGCATACGAACACAGTGACATCAGAGTGAATTTCACTTGTTTAGTTGGATTTTCCAGGTGGTCTAAATTATTTCTATGAATAAGTTGAACACTATTGGGAGTCACATGAAGTCTTGAGTGCTCAGAAAGCTATACGATTTATGAAAGCCATAACTTAAGCCCAGAGTATAGCTGAAGTTGTGAGATTTAATTTAGGTGCTAAGAAAATTTAGTACATCGGATAACAACTTACTAAACAGTGCCCTAGAGGTTTGAAAAGTTAATGTAATTTCCGAACCTGTGGAAGTTATTCCTAGAGAGTAGCTTAGCATGCATAGAAGAGAGTTCAATGAGACATCATAATCTTTTATAGTGTCTGGGCTCACCTTTGAAATCTATTATGAACTTGTTTCATTTCTAATTTTAAATTTATAAAACACAAGGTTTTGGGTAGTGTCTTTTATCATATCACTACCTTAGAAATTATTTTCCACCCATAGTATCTTCTCAGAATTTATAAAATAGTTTTCAGAATTCACTACAGTAAAGTTCTTGTTCTAAATTTTGTTTCTAGTCTAGTTATTTTCCAAGAAGAAATGGTCATTGGTTTTTAGTCATGTCAACTATCTCTGAAATTTGTTTTCTAAAATTTCTCATTGTTAGAAGCAATTTTAAGGATGTGTTTTAAAAGATACATAAAATATGAGTTGCATGAGATATACAAGTTTATGTATCTCCGACTCACATTTTATACTATATATAATTCATATATATACTATATATTTTTATAATAGGTACATATACAAGGGGGGACCCCCCCAGAGGAATGGAATTAATTTTTGGAGGGTGGGCCTCTTGTACTACACGCTTCCCCTGCTAGATAAGTGTTCTAAGAACCCATCGACATTGGTGTATCAGCTAGTGTTGTTGTGAGAGGCTGTGTTCAGCTTAAGTCAGTTTTAGTTTTTGAAGATCTTTCAGTGTGTTTGCTTATTTCATGATGGTGATTTACAAACACACCTGCCCACATGCAGGGTGTTCAGCAGTTTTTGACCCAAAACGGCATGACCCTTGTATCACATACTCCCTATTCACCCTATCTTGCCCCATGCAACTTTTTTTTGGTTGTTGTTTCCCTGGATGGAAAAAGTTCTCAAAGGGAAATGTTTTGCCCATGTGGAAGAATGAAACAAAGAACAGCAGCAGAAGAATGAAGATCATCAAAATTGTTGAGTTCAAAAACTGTTTTGAGCTGTGGAAAAGGCGTCTTGATAGGTATATTGGATCAAATGGAAAGTACTTTGAAAGTGACTCAAGTTTAAACATAGAAGAATAAATATACAATTTTTATAAATAAATTTATTTTTGGGGGGGTAGTCCTTTCTTGTGTAGTTAGATGTAGTACACAGCGAAACTCAAAATAATGCTTACTTCTGGGAAGAAAGGAATTTGAATTGGATGGGGAAGGGCAAGAAAAGGAACCTCAGTTGTATATGTAAGGTTTTATTTCTCAAAGTGTGACAAAATATTAACATTTATTAAAACTCTGTAGTAGATACATATGCGCTTATATTTCCCTTTGCATTTCCCTGTATCTTAAATACATTTTCAGAAGAAAAATGATTCATATCTTTTATCTTCATGTTGCATTCTTGCTGAACTCTTTCTTGGTAATTGATTTTTGTATAACTTTTAAAATTCTTCCCCTTTTCTCTTCTTTAAAGCCCGAAAATTACTTTGGCATTGTTTAAAGAATCATGAAAATCTCATTTAGATCTGGGATGAAAAATCCTTTCTAATTCATCAAAACATTTATTTTTTTTTTAAAAAAACATTAGTTTAAGTCTGTCCCTCAGACTGTCACATCTTTCTTAAGGGGTTTCTCATAGTCTTTTGACTACTCCATCTGCTCTTCTAAAAGGAGAACGTCAAACTAGTTTGTTAGACGTGACACAATTAGATCTCAGATGCTCAGTTGCCTGACCATTTGTAAAAGTATTTTCTGGAAATTAGGAATAGACCAAAGAACTTCTGACTTTCTTTAAGGCTTTTGTTTAGTCTTGACTTTATATGACTTTGGTTTATATTTCTATTCAGCTTCAGTTGAGAACATGAATAATTTTTGTTCAAAGTTATTCCCCCAAAAAGTACTCCCACTAGTAATCAATTTGTGATTATTTCTCCTCTTTTCCACTTTTTCTTTTTTGTTGAATTGTGTGCTTTAGAATTAATTGCAACTAGCCCATAATTTTAGAAATTGTGTGGACCTGAAGAGACAAAGCATTAAAAGAGTGAGCTCACATATATTTTGTTGGGCACATAATAGGCATGTCATCTTGAGGAGTGAGGAGGTCAGTCACCTTACCAAGAAGGTCTCAGGATGGCAGTACTTTGGTATGGTTACCATATTTTAGATAGATGAACTCAGATCTGTCAGTTTAGTCACATGAACAGACTTGATTTATCCCAAGTCACATAAACCAAATGCCAATTCATTAATTTATTCTGAGAAAGCTGTGAAGTGATGCCAACGGTTCCTTCATTCTCTCTCTATAGGGAAATAAAGAAAGCATGAAAAATAAAATTATAACCAGGAAGTTTGGTAATTATAGTATCAGACCAAGAGGGATTTTCCAATGGCCTTGGTCTGAAACATTCCTCTCTAAGATCAAGTTATTTGAACTACTTACACCATTTGGTCAGAGTGCTACCTCCTGTGAATGATCCTGAATAAATCTTAAGAAAGTCTTCCCTTTTTTAGAACTTGGATCCATTTACAGTTTGTTCTCTTGTATAGTGTGAGATAAAGATCTGGTTTTATCTTTGTTCCACGGTTACCCATTGTCCTGTTAATATGCAGTGGTAAAAAAAAAGAATTAGGAAGATCTCTATGAACTAAAATGAGTGATTTGCAGGTCATATTGTGAAGTGAAAAAGAAAGATACAAATGAGTATCTATTGTATGCTATCTTTTATATAATAAATAAGAAGTAAGAAAAAGTCAATCTTTGCCTCCCCCCCCCAAAAAAAAGAAAGAAAGAAAGAAAGAAAATATTTCCTTTTAAGTCTCATATCTTCTAGGCTTCTTGATGTTCTTTCTTTTTTCAGACTGGCTGAAGTAGAACTGAGTATGACCAAGGATTTATGTTCATACTTTAGCTAATGTATATAAGGCTTAATGTCAGTACAGAGGAATATATGCAGGTTGCTGGTACTAGCATGTCTGTACATCTTAGTGGCAAAAGCTTGGGCTCTGCAGCCAAAGCTCGGACTTGAATTCTAGTTTTTTTCCCTTCAAGTTGTATGGCTTTGGGCAAACTATTTATCCCCTTTAGGCTTTACTTTTTTTAGGGGTAAATGAGAAAAATAATTTGGCCCATCTTATTGATTGCTAGGATTTTAGAATCGTTGTGAAGATCAAATGAGATTAAGCACAATGACACTGAGTATGCATTTAACTTGCTTATTTTTGTGAAGATTACTCCAGTCAGTCATGATTGGTCATTTGTTTCTTCTGAAACTCAGCTACTCATTTGCAAATTTTTTCTTCAGTTAATTATGTTTTAGGGGACTCATCCATCTTGTCATGCATATCTTGTTGATTTTTTTTTTCTAATTTTTCCCCTCTGGATTTATTAAATTCAGGTATGGGGATGTTAAAAAATAAACTTAGGCACATTAAATTGTAACAGGTTTATCTGAGCATTCAGTGATTTATGAATTGAATAGCATCAGACCACAAACAGCTCAGCGCTCCACTGGGGGAGGCATGGGGGTTGGTGAGAGAGAAAACTTTTATGAGGTGTTTGCCAAACTAAGATAAAGAAAATATATTTATTGGTTAAAGTAGAAAGTTAGTTAGAAGTTAGTTGGCAATTTCCAGTTAGTGAAGCTTAAGTTTTGTTTTACTATTTACATGTTTGCTCATATAGGAACCCAAGGCACTGGAGCCTTCTCAGCCTTACAGCCTCCCAATTAAATATATATATATTTTAACAGGGACATACCAACTATACAATCTATGGGCTATTGTTGTAATAAAATAAGACTGTCAACAAGGCAACTTGACTCATGTAATATTATGCATAGTCCTTATTATAAACCATGACATTTAGGGTCAAATGCTCAGGAGTTTACACAAGAAGCAATAATTCATTTTGCTTTTACAGAGCCAAGGAGATACATTCATTAGTTCTTTAGCTGAGTTAATGGATGGCACTGATATTTTCCTGAGGCAATATATACATTTTCATCATCACTGTTATTGTACATATATTCATATGGATGTAAAGATAAGCATTTTAGATCAAACTGAGCTGCAATCCACTTACTCTCCTTGTCCTTATGCACTCCACCACCTGCAGTGCTCTTCTGTAGGTCCTGTTCTTTTAAGGATTTCTTCCTAAACAAATCTCTAGTTCTAGGGACACCTTTCACATTGCAGTCTATGTTTACAATGCCCCCTGGGTTTTTGTGCCACTGGGAGTGCTGGCTCCTAGTAGCAAGTGTGTTCTGTTTCTCATCTTTCTAGCCACCTCTTGATTGGCACCATGAAGCTTACAGCGCAAGCCCCAGGGTTGTCACTATCAACCTGAGTAGTAAAAGGGAAGGTGTGAAATAATTACACACATCTGGTGAAGAGTGAGAAAAAGGACATAGCCCTAGTTCACCTCTCCGCCCCCCGCCTCACTTTGAACTCTGTTCTAATTTTTTTGGATTTGCCTAAAATTTGAGCTCAAAAGATAATTTCAGGGCTAAAATGAGAGACTAACCTAAACTCTGGGCCAGTAATCTAGTTGAATAGATTAAGTTGACCCTTTAATAATATTTCGAAAAAGGGGCAATCTATTTGAGAGCATCTTACCCTTGATTACCTTGGTGGAGAATGATGGCAAGCTAAGCACAGGGAAGGAGACAGGCCAGGGGTGAATCATCTTTGTGTCTTCAGTATTTATAAGTCTTGAGCAGAGGGGAAGACATCAGAGTTAAGGAGAGGATAGGAAGAGGGAGAGGAAAGTGGCAGTTAATTGGTGCAATCCATGTGACACTTCGTGTGCCAGAAGAGCAGGTTTCCGGTGTTTGTAGTCAAAGTCTCTCTTCCAGGAAATGAAGATCCTTGAGAAGGTGCCAGAGAGGAGGCGACTGGTCTTTCACAACCCTTCTCATCCAGCCTCATGACGTCCTATGGATGGCTATAATATGATTTCAAGGGCAAGGAGACAGCCCCTGTTCTTTACATGTTTCTTACACATGCTCGCTGATTTTGGAAACTTTTTAAAATAGAAGATAAAAGTTTTCATCTTATAGAGCAAAAAGGAAAAGGGACAGTGGACATGCTTCTTGGACAGTTTATCACCCTTCCTCTTATTGTAATGCCTGTGTAGCCCAAGCTTTCCTTTTTCCTGGCTACCTGGCTCAAGATGTCTACACATTGACTCCCCACTCTAGAACGTCCTCTATTGTCACAAAGCATTGGGTTGCCCCAAATCATGGTTCTTTCTTGGGTTGCTTGGCCAATGAACAAGCAACATTAGCATCACCTATAAACTCGTTAGAAATGCAGACCCTTCAACCTCAACCTAGACTACTGAATTAGAATTGTCATTGTACCAAGACATTCAGATGTGATTTCTATGACCATTAGAATATTAAAGTTTGAGAAGCTCTGGCCTGGAGTATTTCTTCATATCTAGCCTTAACCAAAACCTGATTTATAGTAATGGCAATCATTACGCACTTAAAAATAGCTCATTAGTTAGTGCATTTTATCATCTCTTCAACAAATATTTATCGAGTACCTGCTATATGCCTGGCTCTACATGTTTTGGAGTTGAGAATTTAAGAGTAATATCCTCAAAGAGCTCACAGCATAGCAGCCTTATAAAAAACAAAACACCAAAACAAAACCCCCTCCCCCATTTTTTTTTTTTTTTGAGTTGGAGTCTCACTCTGCCGCCCAGACTGGAGTGCAGCGGCTGCTCCCGGCCACCGCAGCCTCGACCTGCTGGGCTCCGGCAATCCTTCCGCCTCAGCCTTCCAAGTAGCTGGAACTACAGGCACGCGCTACCACGCCCAGTTAGTTTTTTTTATTTATTGTTGAGATGAGGTCCTGTCAAGTTGCCCAGGCTGTTCTCAAACCCGTGGGCTCAGGCTATCTGCTCACCTTAGCCTCCCAAAGTGCTGGGATCACAGGCTGAACCACCGAGTCCGGGCAAAAAACATATTTTAAGAGACTATTTTCTGTTACATTTTCTCAGATGATTTTTTAATATATACATCTCATTTTCAATTAGCAATGCTTCTATTATTACAGGGCATATTCTGGAGTTTTTCTTGTTTTGGTTTTGTTTTTTGGGAGAGTGGGGAAAAAAGGAATGATTGAGCATGTTTATTGAACCCAGTCATGCCTGTTTAAGTTTTGAAGATATCACGAGGGTATTTTTTTTGAAAATACAATGAGCAATAGCATCACAGAGTATGGCCCTCAAGAATAACATTAAAGCAGGACCTTACTATGCTAACGTGAGCTTACAAGAACTGATTCTGGTGAATCAGGAAAAGACTTGGAAAGAGCAGTGTGAAGAAAAAGCACCTATAAACTTGTGTTTTGTTTTATAAGGCTGCTATGCTGTGAGCTTCCATAGAAAGACAGCTGCTGAAGTTCTTTCAAGTCAAACTAATTGATTTGAGTTTAGGTCTCTTGATTAATATTAGATGATATAAAAAACATGATTTTCTTATCTTATGGGAACTTATGTCATTTCTCTTATGAAATCATCCTCTAGCACATATTTCAAGACAGTTTTTATATGCTATATTCCAACATTTTGCTCTTCCTAGAACTGTAGACTAATACAGTTACTAACAAGACACTCAATTAAATTTCCAATATTTTGGCTTCTCTTTAGTAAGTTTTGCTGTTTTTTACTTTTACTGCCTTTATTGGCTAAGAGTCTTAGCTGGCACCATGCTGACCCAGCAGGTCACTGCAGTTTGGAGGAGAGGGAGTAGCATTTGCGTTGCTTACTCAGCATGTTATTTCTCTTTGGAGCAAAGTGCAATGGCTTCTGGTCAATTTTTGAATTGATTTCAGGGTGGTTTTAATGATCTATAAAGCAACATTTAATCCTATACATCTAGGCTTTGTTTGCCTCATGAAATCAGCTACTACATGAAATTGTTTAAGGCTATATAGGTCATCCCTAAAAACAAACACTCAAAAATAAATCTCTGGAGAAGATTCTATGTCAATCTCTGCATATAATCAAATATTCACATATGGTCATTGAACTTAAAAAATTGAATTTTAGGAACCTCATTGTGTCAAAAAATTATATATTTCAAAAAATTTAAAATATGACTTACACAAGTACAAAATGAAGATGTATCAAAGAAATAATTTGTATCTCTGCTGAATAAAAATCTACATGTTAGCATATAACTTCACATCTGGGTTATAATCAATGGTAAATAATAATCAAGCAAAAATATATTCCTATGGAGAATTAAACAGCCTTTGGACAGACCTATTAGAGAATGCTACATTATGGCAGTGAAAGGATTATCTGTCATTCTTTTGCTTTATTTTCAAGTTTTGAATACTTTTTCTCAACAATCATCCCTTCCCTCAATTATAAATAATCTCTGAAGATTATTCTTGATCACACGAAAGGTTGGTTATATTGTATTTTGTCCCTGTTTATTTACATAGATATAATAAGGTATGTTAATTTGCAGACGCCTCTTTGGAGTAGAGTCAACATTGCTAGAGGCATGCAATGAAAGCCAGAGAATTAACTTCTATCTGGTCTCCTTCTGTGTCTCCAATTACACATATTTAGACATTTTAATTGTTCTGAAAGTTCTTGAGACTTTGCTTTTTTTTTCAATTTTTTTATTCTCTCATTTCTTCAGATCACATCATTTATGTTGTCCATATTCTAAGTCTGCTGATTCTGTTTGCTTTACAAAATAATTAAGGGTAGAAAATTTTAGCACAAAGTAGAGAAAGTTATTCTGGTGAGATACAGAATCCTGTTACCTGGACAGATAATACAAAGCATAAAGAATACCT
Source organism: Tarsius wallacei (assembly GCA_963574415.1). Taxonomy (NCBI): domain Eukaryota; kingdom Metazoa; phylum Chordata; class Mammalia; order Primates; family Tarsiidae; genus Tarsius; species Tarsius wallacei. The sequence continues at coordinate 21,605 of CAUYQG010148293.1, forward strand.
TTTTACTTCTCTTATTAAGAGCAGACTAATTGTTCAAAGAACAATTTTTCATTTTAACAGAGAGAAACCTAATTCTTAACCTTTCATTAAAGCAATCTATTTTGAATTAATGCAATTAATGCATCAAACTAAGCATACTTTGCTGATTATCTCTTTGCATATTTCATTTTTTTCCTTTTCAGACTCATTGTTTGCAGTATTCAAAACCAAAGAAAATAACGTTTACTTTCTTTTACAACTTTCTATGTTGTAAAAGTTGTAGCCTTTTACAACTTTCTATGTCCACTTAAGTTTTGTCTTTATTAATCCCTTCCAATTCTAAGTGAACAAGACACTTTAAAACAAAACCACTCTCCTTTGAGAAGAAAGCATACACATCTCATTTTCATGCATATGCACTTATTATTCTTTGTCATATTGTTCTAGTATAGCTTCAATAACTCAGCATTTGACCGAAGTAACCAACTTCTTTTAATCAGAAAAAATTTGGAGGTAAGTAATTGTTTGTTATACATAAGCACTTTGGTAAACTACAAAACTCATGAGCTCACACAACCCCTTCAGTAACATATGGCCTTTTATACCTTCTTAAAGTAGCACAAATGAAAACATTTGTTGGTAGAACTCAGAGGCATATCCTCTGTACGATGTATGAAAATAAGAAACAAAAGTACATGCTATATGTTAAGACTGTGCTTACTTAGAAATTAGGTATCCAAGGATTTTCCATTAATTAACTCAATTTAATATTAGTTTTGTGTCTACAAATTAAAAAAGGATCTTGGAAAACAAATTTCAGCTAATGCACTACACAACATAAACACTATTGACATAAAAAGTTTATCGGTATCATAATTCTATTTAGTTTAACTTATAATCTTATATTTTCCTAAATTTGAAAAAATTGTATGAAAGTGATACATTTTATCTGAATTTGTAAACCAGTATAAAAAGTCCAGGAACTTCAGATTCCTAGTCTCTTTGTGAGAAGCAAATAGAAAAATTTTTTTAAGTATGCTGTTATTATACTCTACATTGATAAAATTAAGAAAAATACACAAAACTCTTTTTAAGCAAAATTATCAAATTCCATTCTGATTTGTCCAATGGTATTTTCTTTTATTACATGACTTTGGATTCTTATGTAAAAATGTTTCTTAGCAGTTTTAGTGAAATGTTTTGTTTTTGTTTTTTAAATTCTAATGCAGTCAGAGTAGTTTATTTATCTCATAAGAATTCTGTAAATATTAGATTTATGCTAGCCCTTATTGACCTCTAAGAACCAAGAATAACAGAACTTCTTCTTCTGTTTTTTTTTTTTGATTAAAAAATATAGTTTATTTAAAAAGTAAATTAGAGAAAGAGAGAGAGAGAGAGAAAGAGGAAATTCACCACTCCAAGGTAGGGAAGGGGGCCAAAGCCACAGAGCTTCTTTAATTTAAATTTTTTTGTAGCTTATGTATTAATATTAATGCCCTTCAGAGGCAGGAAGATATTTCATGTACACACAATAAAAATAAAATGCTTTTCTCAATTATTGACACAGAGAAGCACAGAAAACTTGCAGCTGCAATTCTATATAGACAAAGGTCTAAAGAAAACAAAAACATAAAAATTCATCAATATAGAGCTCAAAAATATTTTCTCCTTTCTAGTGGGCATACAGCGTTTCCTAATTGGGTCGAGCTCAATAGATAAGGCAACAAACCAAAAAAATTGATCAATCTAAATTACCTGTCCTATCTTACCTGACAAATAATAGGTCTCCATTATATTGAAAAAGATCATCAAATGGTAATATAATAAAATCAAATTTCCAATCTTTGTTTGTACCAATGTGCAATAACTTATCGGCCATGTATAGACCAGACTCATGTATATACAAGGTGATCTCTGTATTCTTAAGAATTCATTATTTACTAATCCTTGGGCTGGATGGTGGAAAAAGCCATGGCCAAAACAATGAATTAGATGAAATACAGACAGAAAAACAGACTTGAACAAGAACCAAAAATAAAAATAAAAACATAGAAGAATAAAAAACAAAGAATCAGTAAAGGAAAAGTTATATTGTTATTTGAATTCATTCCAAGACCTCAAAAAGGATGTTCCTGGGAGGAAGCAGTTTATAAGGTGCTACTTCTTGAAAATACGTTAGAGTAGACCACAGTAGAAAAGTCTATCTTAGTGGGAAAACCCTTATAAGATATTATACTTTTTTTTTTTTTTTGAGTTGGAATCTCACTCTGTCACCCAGGCTGGAGTAAGTACAGTGGCACACCCACAGCCACTGCAGCCTCTACCTACTGAACTCAGGCAATCCTTCTGGCTCAGCCTTCCAGGTTGCTGGAACCACAGGCGTGCGCCACCATGCCCGGCTAATTTTTTGATTTATTGTAGATATTAGATTTTGCTTAGTTGCCCAGCTGGTCTCGAATCCGTGGGCTCTGGCAACCCTCTCACTTCTGTCTCCCAAAGTGCTGGGATTACAGGCATGAACTACCATGACCAGCATACTTTTTTTTTCTTTTATAATTTTTTTTTTAAATATGCGGAGTACAATTCAGGGTTAGGTATACAAATGTTCATTATGCAGGTACCCTTGTTGATGAGGTGTGCCCTCCATCTGGCAGTTTCCCACTACTGTCAATCCCTTTTTTATAGTATTACGATAGTTGTTCAATGTTTGCTTATGAGTGAGAACATGTAATACTCAGTTCTTTGTTTCTATAATAGATCACTAAGTATTATAGCCTCTAAGTCTATCCAAGTTGCTGCAAAGCTCATAATTTTGTCCTTCTTTATGGCTGCATAATATTCCATCATGTATATATACCACATTTTAAAAATCCAGACCTCTTTCGATGGGCACCACAGCTGATTCCATGTTTTTGCTATTATAAATAATGCTGCGATAATCACAGCATACTTTTTAAAAAATTAAAAACATGACATGACTCTCATACAAATATGAAATAAGATGTCAGTGATTTATTTAACTCATGAATGAGGGAGGCAGTTGGGAGGTAAGGCTGGTTTAAAGGCGAATGATCTATATAGTCATTCATTAATGCCATGATAAAATACACTTATTCAATTGAAAAAAAAAACAAGTTATTTTTTTTCTATTGGAGAGAAATAATCACTTAAGACAACATTAATATGAAACTTCACAGAGTCTGGAACTGTAATGGACAGTAAATAATAAATTAAAGAAAGATATATTCTCCTAGAGAATTAAATAAACATTGGGCAGACCTGTTAGACAATGCTCCAGAATATCATTGAGAAGTAATTTTGCCATTTTTTGCCTTATTTTCAAGTTTTGGATAATTTTTCTGAACAGTTCTAACATCTTTGAGTTCTTATTACATTAGTCAGCATTTCTCAATATTACAAAGGCTTAGAGAAATTCTTGAATAACGTTTGTTACATCATCACATATTGCTTTTATGTCTTTTAAAAATTAATATATCACAAAAGTTCCAGAATTTGATGCAACATTTAATTTGTTAGGCCTTAGGTTGGTCATGAGAGATCCATCATTTATTTGGGCTATTCAAAGTTTCAGTTTTGAGTGTTAAAAATGTCCCCAAATCCTTTGATTCTTTCTTCCTAAGCTTTAAGAGATGAAGGTAAATGTCTCTCCCCTTGTGGGTGGGCTGGCTTCAGGGACTTGCATATAACAAATTGAATATGGTGAAAGTGATGGCATAGAATCAATAAAATGGGATCATAATAGACATCTGGCTTCCTCCATCCTCTATTTCAAATTACTTGTTCTGGAAGAAGTCAGCAGTCAGGCTGTGAAGACACTCAAGTGGCCTAAGTGGTGGGAAACTGAAACCTCTTTTCAAAAGCCAGCAAGTAACTGATCTAGCCAATAACCCTGTAAGTCAATCAACTTTGAAGCAGATATTCTAGCTCCAGTCAAGCTTTCAGACAATTGCAGCTCTTACTGACATCTTTTCTGAAACTTCATTAGAGACCTTACCATACCATTCAGCTAAGCTGCTGCTGAATTTCTGAGTCATAGAAACGATGACATAATAAATGGTTGTTTAAGCTACTCAGTTTTGGAGTAACTTGTTACATAGCAATCCATGTTTAATATAGGCCTTTGTAAACATTGTCTTCTTTTATGGAAGCTGGAAAAGTAACATTTTTTCCAACCACTAGATAAACCATTTTTTTCAAATACTAGAGATAAGGAACATTATAATATCTTGTATGACCTACCCACTACTTGGTTCTTAAGTGACCTTGAGTATAGCTACCCCTGGTTATCACTTGCTCCCTGGGCATTGCTCTAAATATGTCTAGGATGGACTTGTGGGTTTACATCTACATGGCTGAACACCATGTTCTTCCAGAGAAAACTTCCTATAACAGTTACCTCTTCTTTCATGGTACGTTACCTGGACACCAAAGTTGGAGTTGATTCCCTTGTCTGAGGGTTGAGCCCTTTGTTTATTTGAACAGTTTATTCTTCCCAGCCCCATGGTTAACAGACTGGGACATGTATCCATGTCTATATCATGTTTCAAAGTTAAAGAACTAAAAATAGCCCCTGAGGACTGGTCAGAAGGAGAGAGGGCAATAAACAGAACTGGTCAAGACCCCTGAGCTACTGGGTCTAGGGTTGATTACCCCTGATAAACCGATGAAGAGAGCACAAATTGAGGACCCAACTTTGCCCTTCTCACATTTCAGTGAAGACTGATAAATCTCTGAGGGGAAAATAAGCTTCAACTGGCAAATAACTGAGAAGCACAACATTCCTAAGGAGAGACAACAAACAAGGCTATCTGTAATAAACAGATTAAAATTAACTAAGCAAACCAGGCTCAAAGGTTCACACCTGTAATCCCAGCACTTTGGGAAGCCAAGGCAGGAGGACTGCTTGAGTCCAAGAGTTCAAGACCAGCCTGAACAACACAGAGAGACCTCGTCTCTAAAAACAATAACAACAGCAACAACAACAAAAATTATCCAAGTGTAATGGCTCTTGCCTGTAGTCTCAGTTACTCAAAAGGCTGAGGCAGAAGGATTGCCTGAAGTCAGGTGGTTGAGGCTGTGGTGAAGCATAATTGTGCCACTGCACTCCAGCCTGGGCTGGGCAACAAAGTGAGACCCTGACTCAAAAAAAAAAAAAAAAAAAAAAAAAAAAAAAAGAAATAAAAAAACAGATTAATAATAATTAAAAATAATTAATATATTTAAATAAATA
>CAUYQG010148295.1:0-29933 GCA_963574415.1 Tarsius wallacei
GTGCTGGGATTACAGGCTGACCCACGGAGCCCAGCCTCGCAATTGATTTCAAAAGAATGAAAGAGCTTTAAGGGGTAACAATAGCTCTGCCAGGACCTCACCCATCTTCACACTAGGCTGGGATTTTGGGAAGGAAATGATTAAACTTTTTCTCTTTCCAAATTTAAAAGGACAGCCGGTTTTATGTTTCCTTTCCCCTCTTCACTCAATGTGTATAATGATTATAATTAAGGAGACAGACAAAGAGGTTACTTAATGGTGGCTCGGTACCAGTGTGTGCTAATTGTGAAATGCACACCAAGAGGGCAGCCCTGAGTGGCCTGGAATGGCAGGAATAGGTATCTAGTGGAGATCTGTACTCAAATCCCTTTTAATGATGACAGACTGTGCACACTTCAGGAGAAAACCAGCTCAAAGAATCCCGTGGGGTATACTGATTTTCATTTCGTTTGTCATCATTTTCATCATATCATAAGTTTAAACAAAATAAATATGATGTTTGAAAATTATGTAGCTGAACCTTGAACAACATGGGTTTGAACTGTGTGGGTCCACTTTTATGTGTATTTTCTCCCACTTTTGTCACCTCAGAAACAGCAAGACCAACCTTTTCTCTCTTCATTTTCTTCTTTCTCCCCAGTCAACTCAACATAATGGTAAGAATGAAGACCTTGATGGTGATTCTACTTCCACTTAATGAATAATAAATACATTTTTTCTTCTTTATTCTTTTCTTTTTCTCTTTTGAAAATATATATATTTTAGAGATGGGGTCTTGTTATTGATCCAGGCTGGTCTCAAACTCATGGCCTCAAGTGATCCTCCCACCTCTGCCTCCCAAAGTGTTGGGATTACAGGTGTGAGCCCCATGCCTGGTCCTTCATGATTTTCTAAATAACATTTTCTCTTCTCTAGTTTATACTGTAAGAATATAGTACATAATATATGTAAAATATGCAAATTATGTGTTAATTGACTGTCAACAGTAAGTCTTCTGGTCAATAGTAAGCTATTAGTAGTTAAGTTTTTGGGGAATCACAAGTTATATCCAGGTTTTCAACTGTGAGGGGTACTGACTGCCCCAATTCCCATGGATCAACTTTACATAATAAAGCCATTTTCAGAAATGTGTTGTTGCCTGTTTCTTTAAGTTATCGGAATCAAACGCTATTTAGTAAAGCCCTATATATATATATGCATGTGTGTATGTATGTGTGTGTGTGTATGTGTGTGTGTGTACGCTGTTGTTATTGTTCTCCTCTTCCTCTTCTGCCTCCTCCTCTTCCAGAGAGGTCCTATTATTGAAAATCACGCCCTTATTTGCTACCTGAATAATCTGGGAGTCACACCTCTTAGCCCCCAGGGCAGGGAAAGTGCCAGCTCTGTTACTCTGCATCCCACCCCAGCTCATCCCACTGTCAAGGATGCTGAGAGCTACTTCCTGCTGGCCAGAAGCCAGGCCCTGGGCTTGGGCCACGGTCTCTGTGGGTGGTGTTTTCAAAGACTCAAGCAAATATACATCTGGGCACAGCTCTTTTTGGAAATCTTATCTTCTCCCCATGGAGTCTCTAAAAGCCCGCACATTGGTCACCGTGTACTCCCACAAAGATTCAGGGAAGACAGCTTGGTGAGCTCCCCCTAGATTTGGGCAGATTCGTTCCCAATTTTTTTCGGTTGTTTTCCTCTGGCTCTCCTCTCTGTGGCTGAGCTTGACCTTGCCATCAGCCGGGTCCTACCTCTGAGATGCAGTAGGGCTTTAAGAGCATTACTTGAGCCTGCTGTGGTCCCCTACCACTCACAGCTCAGGTGGGAAAGTCCTCTGAGGGCATCGGACACAACTGGCTGGAGTGCTGCTGTGGGACGTGGGACCACTGCCCAGCCAACAGTGAAATATCCCTTTATTGTCATTAGTTCTCTGTGCCCATATTTTCCAAGAAACACTCATCTGGAGGTCTGGTTGAGTGTATCTGGTGCCTTGGCCGAATACTATCTTAACCTCACCCCAATTCTTACTAACTTTCCAAACTGCCTTATTTTAGATACCATTTGATCTCAGTTTCTAGAACTCACTTCTCTTTACCTCAAATGCAGCTAGGGACCAGCAATAAGCAAAGGTCCCAGGAAGAGCCCACATAAATGGTATATAGCTGTGGTCCAAAACCTATGCCCATAATTTAGAGGACTTCCTCAAGTCCTCGCTTGGGATGAATTTATCCTTACTTTTAATACACCTATCTTTCTATTTCCTCAGTTGCCAACCATTTATAGTCTGTAATTTAGGAGAGGTAGACCCACAAAAAGCAGAAAAAAAAAACTGACCATTGGAAAGCCTTGCAATGGAGGAGAGTGGGAAGGATGGTTGAACGGAGAAATGGCGGCCATGTAACCACTCCCTAAAAGCCCAGCAACCAGATAAAAGGTAGAGTGGCGAAATGTCTCGTTTGGGGAACTGAATATTTTCTAGAGAAATTTGGGAGGGAAAAAGCAAGGAAGAACTCTGAGTATCAAGGGCTAAACCCCTTCAGAGCATTTCAGAGCCCTGGAGATCCTCTGGGAGGCATCTCAGCCTACAGAACCCCATTTAAGCTGCCAGGATGAGCACATGATGATGGGCTCAGCACAGGATCTATGGCAGTCATCTACACCCTGGATGCCACAGAGCAAGTTTCGGGTGGATGTGTAAGCATGTATTAAAGTATCATAGAAGAAGAAGGAATGAGTTTGGTGTGGAGGCTCATGCCTGTCATCCCAGCACTTTGGGAGGCCAAGACGAGAGGATTGCTTGAGCCCAAGGGTTTGAGACCAACCTGGTCAACTTAGCGAGACTTCATCTGTACAATACATCAAAAAATTAGCTGGGCATGATGGCATATGCCTATAGTTCCAGCTACTTGGAAGGCTGAGGTGGAAGGGTAGCCTGAGCACAGCAGGTTGAGGCTGTGGTAGCCGTGAGCATGCCACTGCCTTCCAGCCTGGGCGGCAGAGTGAGACTCCAACTCAGAAAAAATAAAGAAATAAATAAAAGAAAGAGAAAGAATAGAATAGAGTGGACACACAGTAAGATAAAAAAGAATCCCTGGCTGGGCTTGGTGGCTCAGCCTGTAATCCCAGCATTTTGGGAGGCTGAGGCGAGTGGATTGCCTGAACCTGTGGGTTCTAGACCAGCCCGGGCAACTTGGCGAGACCTCGTCTCTGCAATAAAAAAATAAAAAAGAGTAGCCGGGCATGGTAGCGGTCACCTGTAGTTGTGGCTATTTGGAAGGCTGAGGTGAAAGGATTGCCGGAGCCCAGCAGGTCGACGCTGGTGTGGCCGTGACTGTGTCACTGCACTCCAGCCTGGGCGATGGAGTGGGACTCTGACTCAAAAAAAAAAAGAAAGAATCCCTGGCCCCCCACTGGCATCATCACCCACCCAGCAACCATCACAGATCACCTAGAACCTTCCAGGAACTACCACGTTCTAAGGATACCCTATGAGAATCTGTCTTCTGGAAGCTTTGCAGTCTACAGCAGCCTGGCCTTCAAAATACACTGTGCATTTTATACTCATAGCACATGTCAAGGTAGATCAGTCACACTTTAAGGGGACAATAGCCACCTGTGCTGATGGCTCTAACATTGCCCACCCTTTCTATTCTATTCTATTCCTTCTCTTTCTTTCTTTCTTTCTCTTCCTTCCTTCCTCCTCCCTTCTTCCTTCCTTCCTTCCTTCCTGATTCGGAGTCTCACTCTGTCGTCCAGGCTGGAGGGCAGTGGCATGTTCACAGCTACCGCTGCCTCAACCAGCTGCAGGATGTCTGGCTATTCCTTGATCATTACTAACACAAAGACCTCAGTCCATGTGTTATTGGACTATGTGACAGCTCTCATGAAATCACACACTACATAGGACAAATAATAAGTAATTCCTCTTTTACCCAGGGAGCTCAACTATGACCGGTCTTACAGTCTTCTTACCGCAGACCAGGAGATTACGTATGTGATCATTCTCCTCTTTCTCTTACTCATATCCTTCAACGCACGTTCCCATTTATCTCCCCCAAACTCCACCCCGTTGTCTGTCCGCATCCCTGGCTGTACAGTATTCTTTGAAAAAAATCATTGCCTATGATAGGCACTCAATAAATAGCTTAAATGAATGTCTGGAGAAATTGTAAATTTCGTCCACATGCATCAATTTCAAAGCATCAGGAAAACAGCAACAGAAAACACTTCAGGTCTTGTACGCCTTAGTTGTTTTTCTCCTTGGGCTATCTCAGCTTTCCTGCATGCAAATGGAGGGGTTGGTTATGAAAATTTCATGCCCTGCCTCATTGCACTGTCCTATTAGGAGCCAGACCTGACAGAAATGCGGGGACATGTTTCACTCTGGAAACGTGTGTAGCATCTTAGGAGAACCGCTATGACAGTTTGTTTTTCACCTCAGATTCAAGTGAAGAATGCACACTGGTGGGTGGTTTTTTCTCTGTTCATTTCTCTGTTAAGGTTTTTTCTCATGTTCATTTCTCTGTTAAGATCAAATTGAGCCCCCGTTGGGATGGGTGGGTTGAACAGAACAAAACGTGTTTTATCTCTTGTGTTTTCTATCTCAGACATGGAGAGTTATCTTGCTTGTCCCAGGACCCACCAAGTTCTGATACTACAGATAAAGAAGCCTCAGCATCCCAGAGAACCAGCGGGGTGAAGGAGAGTTGCTGATCACAGGGTCCCAGCGCAGAGAGGAGCCTCGGTGGGATGTGGAACTCAGTTTCCTTACCACGGAGAGACTGCATTTGCAGCAGTTTTTTAAAAAGCAGTAAACCAGGACCATCTCATAAAAATACTTTCCCAGTCTCTCGGCCCTCCATAAATAAGATGGTGAACTCAAACTGCCACCTGACATAATTCACCTTCACCTGCCATAAAGTATCCCTTGTTCTTGGAAGAGTGGAAATGACTATTGGCCTGGCAAACCTTTGCCATTCAAGGAAAGTGGATGTCACTTTTTCTTATGTTAGATCTGGCTTCATGCTGAAACTCACTCATGCTCCCTTTCACAGTCTGCCTTTGGTTAAAAGCATAGCTCTGTGGCCACTGGGAAAATGGCCCTGGCAGACCTCTTACAGCAGGGATCATCATTGGCATGGAGGAGAGCTATGCTCCTCATTGGATCCACTGGTTGGTGCGATTTGGTGTGCCATTCCTGGCCAGATAATCCCAAATCCCTGCAATTCTCTGGCTCTCTTGGAAATTCCATGACCTTCTGAGTGACCTGCCTCTCAACAAATTTCCTTCCTGCATTACTGACCAGGTGTATTTCTGCAGCTAAGAACACCAATGGCCTGAATAGTCCTCTATTGGAGGGGGTCTTGGTTTCCAACAAGGCGTGCAGCTCAGGGAGGTGACCGAGAATGGCACTGAGGGGCACCGGAGTCATCTGCCAGCAGCCAGGGCAAGCCTGGTGCACCCTCAAGTTCAGAAGGGTGACAGACACAGCAGAGGATGACTCATTCTCACCCCTGTTGACACTAGGCTGCAGATGACAAAATAAACAGCTCCCAGACATGCAATTACCAGGAGCATCTTTAGGAGAGGAAGAAGGGTCTGAAGAGGGGAAATTATCCTCTCAAACAAGGCTTGAAACCCCACCTGCAACACAGAACCTGTGACCAGCAGGAGACAGCACCAGGCTCTGCAGGAGAGGAGGGCTCTGGGTCCTCGGGTCGGGGGGCTTCCTCACCTATGCATTTGCTGCATAGATGCTCTCAGGACCCAAAATGGGAGAAGGTGGGGTGAAACGGGATTCCTTGAGGTGCAGATATGATACTCCCCTTCCTAAGATGTTCCTCTAGGAATAAAGTCTGGGTCGTTGACAGTCATGCTGGCTGTAATATATTGGCAGCGTTTTTGAAGCAGATCTGAGAGTAGTGGTGAGGTGACCACAATACCAAGCTTCTGATCAACTGGTCCCCTTTGCATTTGGAATGTCGTGTGATTAATGGGGGCCCGTAGTCCAACAAATGGGAGGAGGTGACATTGTGTGGGCTACTCTCTGTTCTGATTAGGTCCATTAATCACTCCCTAATTGTGAAGGACAGAACTTTGCATCCCGCCCCACAGACCTTCTGAAGGACATATTTGGGGAGGGTGACCGTTTGGTGGAGACGTGATTTCTGGCTTTTCAGAAAGCCCAAGACCAGTCAGGTCTGGGGGAATGTGTGGAATCCACATAGCCCTCTGTTAAGTAATGAGTTCCCTCAGGCAGAGCAGGCGACCACTGTTATTCTAGGACCAGAAAATATAGGTTAGTTTTAAAGCAGTTTGCACCTTGGTTCTTGCAGACTCACAAAGGGTATTTTAGTGAGGATGCTCAATGCTGTTTGTATGGTTTTTTTTTTCTGGGTAGCTAGGCATGAGGGTGACATGCAAGTGTGTGGACAGGACTACTTGCACCAGTTCCCCAGGATGGGCCAGACTACAAGTCCACTTTCTCCCATCTCTCGGGAGACAGGCAAATCCACCATTTTTGAATTTTATTCCCATCATCCCTGATGCCACCCTTCAGCTCACTGATGCCTCAGTTTCCCAAGCAGAATTCCTACACCACTTCACATACAAGCTGCTTTTTTCCAGGAATCTTGAGTCTTCATACTCTAGCTTATTCCTCTCATATGCCTAAGCTCAGTTCAGTGTCACTTCCTCCAAGAAGCCTCCCCTGTTTCTTCTGTGCTCCCAGAGCACGTGTGCATATGGGCATTCACTCTGTGCTTCCTGCTAGATTTTGAACTCCTTGGTATTCCAAGTTCCTCCATAGAGCGGCCATGTATAAATGCTTGTTAGATGGATAAAATAATGCGTGGGTAAGTCAATCTTATTCATTATTCAGTAATTTATTAATTCATTGAATGAATAAATGAACAAATGAGAGTTGAGTGTTTCCAGCGACTACGGCAGAAACGGCTGTCTGTTTCCTAAATCTTCTCTCTGAACATACATTTTCCACCTTCTCCTGCAATTTGTAGAATATGGAAAGAAGGACTGGGGGGTCACTTATGATTTGAAGGGGAGCAGAGCCCTCCCTGCTGCTGTGATTTTATACAATGGCGAAATAAACATCTATTACATAACGTCACTGAGATTTAGGGGTCCATCTGCTGTAGCAGCTACTGTTGCTGTCACTAGTGCACAGTCTGCTAGCTTAGATGTGTGTGTCTCTTGACTGATGTCCTTCCATGTGACATGTGGGCACATTGCCTGTGAGAGGGCAGCTTTCCTCTCCTCTGTGTCAGGAAACAGTGGGATTTAAGAGCAGTTTCCTGGTGTGATCTCTCCCTGCTAGACCCTAGCTCAGTGCGCCCTGACCTTTCATGCACACGCATAAGTCACCTGAGGAACATGTTAAGCCACAGATTCTGACTCAGTGGAACTGAAATGCGGCCCGAGATCCGGCATTTCTAACAAGACCCCAGGTGATGCCAAAGTCGTTTATTCACAGATCACACTTTGAAGAGCAAGAGTTTAAGAAACCAGGTACCAGCTCCATCACCTGTTAACTGGAGTGAGTACCACCGACAGGTGAGAAAGGACGAGGCAAGATCACACCAAGGGCTTGTTTCAAACAGATCATCCCTCAAATTTCTGATCTTTCTGGTCTGGGGTAGGCCTGGGAATCTGCATCTCTGACAAGCCTAAGGTGATGATGTTCCGGTTCCAGGGACCACATGCTGAGACTATTGGCTTCCTGGCTCTAAGCGTGCACTTAGGGCCATTCCAACTGGCTTTGAACCTAAGCCCTGCCACTCACAGCTCTGTGAATGCCTCAGTTTCCTGATTAGTTCATTGGACAAGTTGCTAGAGATAGTGCCCACCTGAGAAGGTTGCTGTAAGGACTATGTTGATGTATGGACAGCAGCTGCCTGGCACAGAATGACTCTCTGTGGAATTAGCTAATACTGTTGAGGCCGACTAGCCAGCATAGCTCAGGCATAGATCTTGAGTTTCTTGCAGGCAGGTCTAAATTAAATAGGGTAAGTGTTCAGATATCTTTCTTATTGGTACATGACCTTCACCTGACCGATCAGGCACAACAGACCTGACCACCTTGTGGGCTGCAATGTGAATCTACCAGTAAGGTAAATCCCAGAAACAATAAGGAGTTACCCCAAACACAGACATGGTGTTCTAAAAAAAAGCCCAAATCTAGTTAGGCAATCACTTTCATTCTTTAGAAGGTCCCTGTGACCTTAAAGTTTGAGAGACGGTAATCAAAACTCGTGACCAGACACCTACAGCCCACCCTTCTTAGTTCATAGTTTGCTTAATCATTGTTGTAAAATTTCATAAGGCTTCTTGTCAAAGGTAAGCATGTGCCCTCTCTTTTAAGGCACTCATGCTTTTCTTAAATGTGTTCTTTCCTTTCTAATAAAATATTTCTTAAACTCTACTTTGGATTCACTCTGAAATTCTTTTCTGTGGTAAAGTCAAGAACTCACAAAGCATCACATCACACCCCACCCAGCATCACTATTATGTGATTAGAGGGTGTGCCTGTGAATTTTGGAGAGATTTGGGTTCTAATCCTAGCTCATTCCCTAACAATGCCGTGTCGTCATTGTCCGTCTGGTTCCCGTTCCCCACCCCCCGCCGCCACGCCCCCGGCAAATGCAAATTACTTAACCTCTGTAGACTGCATTGTCTTGTTTGTTAAATCAAAGTACTTGCTTCATAAGGTTGTTGTGGGGATTAAATAAGAAAATGCACACATAAAGCATCACGTGACTCAAAGGTAGCCATTGCTGTTTCGGGAAAAGGCCATATATGCAAAACAGCCCGCAAAGGCAGAAGGAGCTGAGAAATCAAAGAAGAAGGCAGACAGGTCCAGCTTGTCTTTATAGGGTGAGTTTACTGGGGACCTTACCAACAGAAGTGTGGTCTTGTGTGGCTGCAAGACAGGCAGATCTCCATGTCATTACCCCTCAGACTCAGGGCTTATATGCCCCAGGGAAGGAGTACACATACTCCAAAGTGAGGTCCAAACTTCACCTATACAATTCCATTTGTAGACCTAACCCTGAATTGTACCCCACATCTTTAAAATAAAAATACATAGGCAGGGCGCGATGGCTCAACCCTGTAACCCCAGCACTTTGGCAGGCCGAGGTGAGAGGATTGCCTGAGCCCACAGGTTCGAGAACAGCCTGGGCAACTTGGCGAGACCTCATCTCTACAATGAGTCAAAAAATTAGCCGAGAGTGGTAGTGCATGCCTTTAGTTCCAGCTACTTGGAAGGCTGAGGCGGAAGGATCTCCAGAGCCCAGCAGGTCGATGCTGGGGTGGCCGTGAGCATACCACTGCACTCCAGCCTGGGCGATGGAGTGAGATTTCAACTCAAAAAAATAAATTAATAAAAATACATAAGTTAAAACAAATAAATAAAGGAGTGGTCCTCATGCTTATTTAGGTAACACCCTCGGTCTTTCACCCTGAAATTAGCCATTTAATTTGCAACTCACCCTGCCACCCCATTTATCTCCCACTGTCCCTTAGGAGAAAGCAGAGGATTCTGTCGCATGCTATAGAGATCTAGATTTAGGGCAAATGTTTGACCCAAACCCCACCAGCTCACGTGAGTACTCTCCCTGCAGCCTGTGCATTGCTGGGTACAAAAATAAATGAAACGGTGATGTGAGCTGATATTGCAACCACCCTCCCCCGAGAGGCTCCAGGCCTCTTTATTTATGCAGAGCAGTGTGGTCTAATCAGACTTGAGTCAGGAGACAACATGTTTCCATTCTAGCTTTCCTCAAAACTCCTTTTGTGATTTTAGTTATAATCATATGTACAGTCCCCAGGTACTGAACACCAGGTACCAGCATCGTTGCCTGAACTGCCATTCTCACAATAGCCCTGGAAGGCAGCTGCTTTTACCCCCATTTCACAGAGGAACAAGCTGAGGCTCAGAAGCAGGTAAGTGGCTTCATCAGGGGTAAGTGATGGAGTCAGGATTTGAACCCAGGGGCGCCTGATCACAAAATAGGATTCTATCCAACACCAGACGTTGATCTTTCCTTGCCTTATTTTTCCCACCTGTAAAAAGACAGGTGTAGGATGTATGTAATTTTTCACCTCTGGTTGAACCATAGAACCCCTGAGTCTGTGAGTACGATGACAGGCAGCATTTGGAGAAAGATAGAGGGAGAGAAAGCAGGGTTTCCTTTAATATTGTCAATTTTTCAGTGCATAAAGCCCTAGGTAGGGCTGTTTTCCAGTTTCTCCTTCACAAATGAGGTTGAAGAAAGAAAAGTTAATGAAGCAACTCAGCTATAACCGGGAACACAGCAGAAGTAATCAAGTCGGGGACTGGGGACAGTTGCCATTTCATTCCAAAGCCTGTACCATGATCTTCGTCAATGAGTACTCCCTCCCTTGATAGATGGCGGTGCGCCTCTTTCTTCTTGTAAGCAAATGTGATAACAATATTAAACAATTACAAGTAATGTCCCCAGCTGCTTCTCTGCTGCCTTTGAAATATTATTTTAGATCTGGAAAATAATTGCAAACCCATTAACAAGGAACGGGGGATGGGTGCGTGTACCCCTGCCTTCCTGAGTATATTCACCCAAAGACAAAAAGATGATGTGCCTCCTTCCTGAACACTCAAAGACATGGTCAACCTGCCAAACAGCCTGATGCTGGCAAAGGTCCAATCTCCTTTTTTAAGAAACTTGCTTCTTTTTTTTTTTTTTTTTGATTTGGAGTCTCACTCTGTCACCCACGCTGGAGTGCAGTGGCACACTCATTCATGGCCACCCCAGCTTAGATCTGCTGTGCTCCGGCGATCCCTCTGACTCAGCCTTTCAAGTAGCCAGAACTACAAGCACATGATTCCATGCCCGGCTAATTTTTTATTTATTGTAGAGATGAGGGCTCGCCAAGTTGCCCGGGCTGGTCTCAAACCCGCGGGCTCAGGCAATCCACTCACCTCAGCCTCCAAAACGCTGGGATTATAGGCTGAGCCACCAAGCCCGGCTGAAGTTCATTTCTTAAAAGGCACAATTGAGGTGAGGAGGGCTGATGAGGTGGGCACTTTGCTCCAAGGTTAGAATGCAACTTTTTTTCACCTAAGTGCTGTTATCTGACCTCTGCAGTGCTGCAGCCTAGCGAAATCCAGCAAATGTTTATCCACCACCATGGATAAAACAATAATATGCTGTGGGAATGCAATCTCTCTCTCTCTCTCTCTCTCTCTCTCTCTCTCTCTCTCTCTCACACACACACACACACACACACACACACACACACACACACACACAGAGACAGAGAGAGACACAGAGAGAGAGAGTGAGAGAGAGAGAGAGAGCTTCTGCAAGTTCAAAACTTTCAGGCTGGTAAGGAGAAAATGCAAACATGAGTACATTAGTGAATACATCTGCCATGAGGAAGACTGTGACAAAACAGAGTCCAACATGGCACGATGTAAGCAAACAAGAGACTGAGATGAGTTTTGACTCACCTTCCTCTATCAAACTGATTGGGAAATACTGCATGAAAGACTTGCCTGGAGGAATCTCATTTTTTCCAGCATTTTCTATCCCAGTTATGTATGCTCCATCCATCCACCCATCCATCCGCCCAGTGGTCCAAGCCAGAAAACTAGGAGGTTTCCCTAAGACCTTCTTCTCCTATCCTTCAGATCGCAGACATCACCAAGTCCTGTTCACTTTCACCTGCTCAATTTCTCTCCGTTCCTCCACTTTCTCCATCTGCACCAGCGATAAATTAGCTGCAAAATGACCTTCAGTAGCAGCTGGGGTATCCAGCAGCCCTGTTGACATCCAAGCAACTTCTCCATTGCACAGAATAAGTTCTGCCTTCAGTCTGCTTGGGTCCGTGCAGATCATGGGCCAATAGCAGTTGGCTGAGAAATGCCTCAAGGTGGTAGAACGATCTAAATCTCCTGGAACAGGAGATCATGTGGCAAGCTGAGTAAAACATAGATTTTGCAGGAAAGAGAAAGCAGAGGATGCTTCTTGGGGGAACACACCAATAGTGGTGTGATTCATAAAAAACACATGAGAGGCGAGCGGGTTATAATTAGTAATGTTTCACATTGCATATTTCTTGTGGTTCTTGGGATCCTTGGCCCCACACGGAGCTAACATTTATTCATTTGACAGATACTTGAGTGGCAGGCACTAGGAATAGGATAGTGGGCAAAAATGCAGGGTTTCTTCCCTCATAGGGCTTAGAGTCTGACATTGTTCACAGGACCACATAAGAAGGGCAAGTGTGGCTGTGTTGCAAGAAGCAGACCAGGGCTTGGAGAAGTGAACTTGACCCAAGGGGGAGTCAGGAAAGGCTACCCTGGAGAAGCAGAACTTGAGCTGAAGTCTGGAAGGTCATGAGGCAAGGACAGAGTGTTCAGGTGGAGATGGGAACTGGCCCATGAGGTGGTGGCGCAGAGAGGTGGAACAACATCCATGTCCTTGACATTGTCATTGAGCTGCTGGATTAACCCGTGCTGGCTCTTGCTCGACCTCTGCACTTCTTGTTTTTTAAGGTCATATGCTTCCTTTTCTGAAAACTACTTTGAGTTGGGGTCCCTTACTGGCAGCCACAAGCAAAATAACTGCTTCTGAGACCCCATCCTGTGAGTTAGACAAGAGGCCTCAGCGTACCCTGGGGAAGCTGAAGATGGAGAAGGGTTTTAGAGCACCAGGACAAGAAGCCCTACCATGTTGCGACGCCCCCACAGACTCACTTCCTGGCTTTGTGACCTTGGCCTCTCCGTGCCTCAGTTTTCCCATCTGAAAAATAGGATAACAATAGTATCTGCCTGTGCCTGCAAGACCCTTTGCTATTGGACTGACTCCCTTTCAGCAATTTCACACAGAACTCTCTTCCACTGCTATATCCCAAGGGGCCCACTCATTAACCCTTAGAATGGTCACATTTTCCTCCTCAAGATTTTGCTAAAGATATTTTCCTTCCCAAAATAACTTTGGCCCACCCCCTCCCATTAAACTCCAACCCATCCTCCAGAAGCTAGTTCAAGTTCCATCTCCGTAAAGCCTTCCTCAATCACCCCTTAGCTTGCTTTATACTTGGGGCCATTTTCCTCAACTCATTTTATATCTGCTTTCTTGATATATAAAGTTGCAGGTACATAGAATTTCCCCTTCCCAACTCAGATATGAAGCTATTCAGGGCAAGTCCCTTTGGCATAGTCAACATCTCCCGAGACTCCTGGGCACTCAAATTGGATGTAAATTTTACTATGTTTTCCCTGTGCCAGCGAGGTAAATTTGCGAGTTTGAACATGGCTTTGCATATCGTAGCAGAGCAAATCTAAGGTAGTTTTCCTGCCTCCCAACTCAGTGGGCCAGCCGTGCCTGCAGACGAGTCTTCTGGGTTTGTAATGACAAAATGCACATGGCCACACTTTGTAGATTGTAGAGCACGAAACACATAAGTACCTTCATCACCATCCTCACCATCATGATCGCCATCATCATCACCGCTGCCAGGTCTGACACCATCTCCCGCGTGGCCTCAGCTCTCCTGCCTCCCTTCCCCTGGTCTGTTCCACATTCTCATCCCTGAGTTGTGAGAGTAAGATGACATAAGAACCTGAAAAAATGTTGGGTGCATGGATGGAACGTCCACTGGTCCTAGGGCGACTCAACCACATACGAGGTGTTTTGTTTTCTAAGAAAATACGTCTCCTTGGCATGTTTGCCTAGCAACAGTGCAGGTGCTGCCCCTAAATGCCGTATTTCTTCTTCCTCTCCCCCATCTTCGCCAAACCCACAATTCGCCTGATGACGGTCAAGATTTCCATGGACAGCGGCTTCCTTCTCAATAGCCTCAAGCCTCTCTTTATCCTCCATTGTGAACGGTAGAGAAGCATCTTATTACAGTATATCTAGTTAATAATTCAAGGAACCAAAGCATAGAGATTTTTTTTCCTTTATTCATTTGATTTAAATTAGGGGGGAAAATGAGATGAAACAATTCTCTGAGAGCCTCAGGGATTGCTTACTGATTAAAAATCACTAATAATTTATAACAACACCATTATTATTCCTAGACATATATGAACTGTAGAACACATTTTAGAATCATTAACTTAGAAACTAGCTTCAGGTCACAGAGAGGGTCAATACCAGCGTAGCACCCAGGACAGACGCTGACTTTAGACAATGCCCTGCTAGGAATGAACATCCCCAGGTGGCCCATCTGCTGGGCAGCAGGTCAGGCCCCGGAAGTAGAGGCAACGGGTGACCATAGCTCTGGGAAGGAAGGCCATTCTAACAGCTCTGCCAGTGGAGCCTTGCATGGATCGCCTTGGGCAATCATTTCTGGGGACTATTGCTATTTCCTTGTCTTTCAGTACTTCCGGAAAATATCTAAAATATAAGATAGGAACTCTGACCTTCGGGTAATAGTAATAGTTTTCATGAGCACTCAACAACGAGAAGTCAGTGGTTGATATCTGAAGCTGGCAAACCTCCTGGCCCATGTGCCGCCAAGGGTTCCAGCTGTGGTTACCTGGCAGCTGACTTGCCATGGCTGAAGCTGGGGGGAGATACTCCATTCCCCCCTTCGATGTTGCTGCGTGCCCCCCTGGTTCTCTTGCTGGGGTTCCAGGCTTGTCCTCACTCCCAGCCTCTCCAGGCTGTGTCCTGACACTGGATTCTGGCTGCTTCTGTGCTCTAGGACATGCCTCGACTTATCTCCAGCCAAGATTCTTTCTCCCAAGCTGCTGGTTATGTCCAAGATAGAGGAGACATGCAGATGCCTCCCATTTTTGTCTTTGCTATAGCCAGAGACCTTCCGTCTTCCACCAAACTGGAGGCTCCTTCCTCTGTGACACTGGCCACAGTAAATATTCTTAAGTGTCTTCTTTAGAGTTTGTTGCCATGTTTAGCATGCAAAATGCAGTTCTAGGTGATAATGTTAAATGCAAACTGACACATGGCTGGTTTTGTAGTTTCTCATTTAAATTTGAAAAACAATGTGATGATTCTAATACCTATACAATGTAGGCACAGGTACTGCTACCTATCTGCATGCATATATTTTTAAATATGTGTGTATTTATTAGACATAGGAAATAAGGCTTTGTACATTGATTGCAAAACTCCTTAGCTACTGACTCCCATAGCCCTTGTTTATCCTGGGACAAAGCCTCCACAATTTTTATTTATTTATTTATTTGAAAGCAGGATTTATTGAGAGGACAGAAAAGCTCCCACAGTGGGAGGGGACCCGAAGGGGTTACCCTGCAATTTAAAGTTCTCCAATCTGAGACCAACTTGTCATCTAAGTCCGAGCTCAAACTTTGGGGTTTTTTTTTCTAAATTTATTGTATTTTAAAGATGTGGGGTACAATTCAGGATTAGGTATACAAGTGGTCATCGTACAGGTAATCTTTGGTCCGTGTTTACTGCACCAAAGTGGAACCTTTGAATTCTTGATTTGTATGCCTGACACTGGAAGGGGAAGGTGAGAACTGTTGTTTCTTCAAGAAAAGGTTGGCAGCACGAGCGAGTGTACAATTCTTGTGTAACACCTCCATGTTCTCCTGTCATTGACCCTGTTACATCATCAGCTCCCAAATGCAGCATTTTTAATATGGAATTCAAGCATGCAAATTCCCAAATTATTCTTTTGTTAGAACGAAGTAAACAATGAATCGCCGAGTTTGCAAATCTTTTTTCTAGTTACAACACACCCCAAAATACAAGAATGGGCAAAACCACCAGCTTAAAGAGAGGCTCAGACTGGGCTTGGTGGCTCAGCCTCTCATCCCAGCACTTTGGAAGCTGAGGCGAGTGGATTGCCTGAGCCCGTGGGTTCGAGACCAGCCCGGGCAACTTGGTGAGACCTGGTCTCTACAATAAATAAAAAATTATCCAGACGTGGTAGCACGGGCCTGTAGTTCCGGCTACTTCGAAAGCTAAGACGGAAAGATCGCCGGAGCCCAGAGGATCGACGCTGGGGTGGCCATGAGTGTGCCACTGCACTTCAGCCGGGGTGACAGAGTGAGACTCCAACTCAAAAAATAATTGTAATAACGAATAAAGAGAGATTGAGGTGATGCTGAGGGTGGATGTCCAGAACAGAGTGAAGGTGGACCGTGGCAGAAGGAAAGTCAACCCTCTGGCTGCTTTAGCTCTTTAACTCAAGTTGCTGCCACCTGCCCCAACCACCCTGCTGTCTCCTTTATGTGGTGTCTCCCTTGGGTCACCTTGGTTCGATATTCAGCCTTGATGATGAAATCCAGTTATGTGTGACTGTTCTGCAGTCTGTCGGGAAGGACAGATTCAAAACCTGAACGGCACAGACAGCATGACTTAGTAGCTCTGTGGGGTGGCTGCCCCAACACCTACAACCAACACAAGAGTGACATATCACAGCCTCTGTCCAGCCCGGCCCTCCTTGAGTCACAATGGATGAAGGGAAACAAGTCTTATCCTGCCTCGGGCATGGTCTGGCCCCGCTGTGACCCGCGCAACAAGAGTAGATTTCAAGCAGTCAACAAGAGTAGATTTCAAGCAGTCAGCAACAAGATGTCTTTGTACCATCAGACTTCTAAAGACAGGGCAGCCATCCTGGTTCTCTGTTCTATGACGAGCGAGTCCTATTTTATCCTTGTACCCTCATCACCAAGATGGGGATAAGAAGGGGACAGTTGGGGAAATCTGAGTAAATTAGTTTTTACCAAACTTCAGAAGATTTAGTTCAAGATTGGGCGGTGGAAGGAAGTGCGCTATTGACAAAAGTGAGTTCAATTGAACAGATGTTAGAGGTGAGCAAGGTAGACTTATCAGGAAAAGATGATGTCTTGCTAAAGGATTCTTGGAGCCTCCAAGTAAATGCCTCTTTGTTAAAGCCTGAAGTCTTTCAATAAAAAACTGGCGTTGAGTAAGTAATGAAACTTTGATTTTAGTTGCTAAAGCGATGCTGAGAAGGTAACAGTCAGCCTGGCGTTTGGTCATGTGTTTTCAAAGCATTTGTGGGTCCCTCATGCATAGAAGCACTGCCTCTAGAGGCTTGGGCACCCCAACGAGACATAGGACTGGGCTCAACTAGCCCTCATGGGGAGGGCCTGATGGCCATGGCTGGTGATAGACTGAGGCAGCAGGACCCCAACAAGTCCATCAACCGCTGCTGAGGACTATGTCAGTCCTTCTCTGGCTGGAAGAACAAGGCTCATGCTCCCTCAGGGAGTTCCCTATTGTCTTCTCTTTCCTAAATGCCATATCCTGTATGGAGGAGGGAGACACGATGTACTTTTTCTTCCCTCTTTGTCTAGGATCTGCCTCTTTTTTCCCCACTAAGTCTTGTGATTCTTTGTTCCCTGAGTAAAAGCCCATCTGTCAAAGGACAAAAGGCCTCACTCCGGCTCCACCTCTGAAATTAAAAGTTAGTCCCACCTACGATGAATTCAAATGGGAAGCTAGGGCTGGCAGAGTAGGGGGAATGAAGCGAAGTTTAAAGAACTCGCTTCGCTTTAGCATCTGATGTGAGTCTATCCTGTGAAGCCGGTGAGTCTTGTGCCAGACTGATTTCTGTTTGCTTTGACTGGTAGACAATTTAGTGCCACGCCTGCAATCTACCTTTTGATAATTTCTACACAACTTCTGGTACATAGTCTTGTTTACTGACTTCATCTGGCTTCCTTTTACCATTTGCCCTTTGTCTATTCCTATTCTGTTGTATAGCCTAGGTTGTAAGATGCCTTGGATATTTTTTTTCTTGGAAATAGAGTTAGAAAAGATGAAATACCGAATAGATAAATGAATGGATGGATGAATGAGTGAGTAGGTGGATGAATGGATGGGTGGGCAGATAGATAGATGAGTGGATGGAAGGATTGGTGGGTAGAGGAATGGGTGGGTGGATGGATGGCTAGGTGGATAGATAGATGGACCAGTGAATGGGTGGATGGGTGGGTGAGTGGATGGACAATCATAGAGACAAAAATAAGTGAGGTGGGGAGGTGTGGAGACTTAGAGAGTAAGGGAAAAAGTGTAAAAGATCTGTCTGGCTGTTGACAAGGAAGATAAAAGACAAATAGAAGGATTACTAACAATGAGGACTCAGCCTCGTTGAGAAAATCACATGATCACAAACCTTATCAAGGCAAGGCTCAGAATACAACACCCTTTTCAATTATGTAAAAGGGAAATCAAAGAGATGCTGAGGGACTAATTTTTAATTTTTTTTGAGACTAGCAGCTGTACACATAGCATGCCATTCTATTTCCATAATATTTGCATGGAGAAATATATTTTTTAAGAATAAGAAATCAAACACTCTGTCCATCAGCAGTATTGAACTAGAAATTCTGCTTTCTGATTCTTTTTCAATTTTTTGGAGGTATGGGGTTCCAGAGATGAATTCTTACAAAAATATGACAAGGATTCAGGCTTGAGCACAGAATATATATATATATATAGCTATGAAGATATATCCAAGACGCAAATGGGAACACCAGACGATACTTTCTATGAAAATATTTATCAAAAACCAAATTTAACTAGATTAATGCCTGATTCCACTTATGGAATATGAAATACATTCTTTTCTTTTCTGAGTTATAGCCCTTCAAGCCCCACATTCATCAGTTATAGACAAGAGATAGATTATTCTGACTGGAAAAACTTGTGTCTATATTTTAGACACGAAAATCTAGTCCAGTTAAGTAAGGAAAATTGAACAGAATTAGAACATTGGACTGAATACAATGGTCACGGAAAATATAGAAATTATTTCTGGTATTCTGAGAAGAAACTGTAGTATTTTAACAATCACAACTAAAATCAAGATACTAAATTGAGGGACATGTTTAAGTTGTTCTGAAGATACCCTGGCTCCTCCCTAGCCCTGAGTATCCCTTGTCACTAAGATTGGCCCTGACCCCCTTCCAACCCTGTCTAGCCAGGCTGTTCCAGGTTTTCCTATCATCTTGTTGTTAATTAATCCCAGTAGGTTCTGAGTGTTCATAATTAGTGTCATACATTTTGCAGGAGTGAGACAGTGGGAGAAACGCAGGCACTGCCAGCAAGGTAAAGCCAAATCATGGGGAACATTCCGTGGACATACATATTTTGTCCACTTCTCTGCCAGGTAACCTCCTCCTGATATTTTTCACTCATCCACTCCCCTTCAATTACTGGCACTTGCTGATTAATGCAACTCAACAAGAGCCATGCCATTAGGAGAAGCCACCAAGGGGCTAGCTATCCCAATCTCTGATACTCTAGCTCATGAGAGCAAACGTTCATAAAGTTCCTTCTCCAAGAGGGGTGTCATCCCTTCAGCTTGGTTTCTCTTCCTCTGGAACGGATGTGTATCATTGAGACCCTTATTCATTTAAAAAAATCCTCTTCCTCTGTGGGAAAAACCTCCCCCTCCCCAGCGGAAGGATGCATTCTAACTCTGAAACGAGATTTGCAATCTACATGCAAGCCACGGAGCTATTTGATCTGTGCTTTTAATTCTGCCTGGCAATGTGTGTGTTTTGAAGTGAAGAGTGACAAAAAGGTGTTGCGTTTGACTGAGCGAAGGCTTTGAGTTGGTTTGGCGTCTTCCTCTCTTTCTTCCTCTCCCATTGAGACTCCCACCCTTTGAATTTTGCCTTCTGACTTGAGAGCTATCAGCACATACTGATTTCAACATCAAGCGATTGTTCACCTCATATGAGTGAAGTGATTGAAATTGAGTAGAGACAAGTAGAGAGGCATGATGAAAATTCATGCTACACAGACCAGGGAAATCTGTTCTTTTTTTTTTTTTGAGTTGGAGTCTCACTCTGTCACCCAGACTGGAGTGCAGTGGCCGCTTCCGGCCACCGCAGCCTGGACCCACTGGGCTCCGGCGATCCTTCCGCCTCAGCCTTCCGAGTAGCCGGAACTACAGGCGTGCGCTACCACGCCCGGCTAATTTTTTTGATTTATTGTAGAGAGGAGGTTTCGCCTTCCCAGGCGGGTCTCAAACCCGCGGGCTCAGGCAATCCACTCACCTTGGCCTCCCAAGGCGCGGGATGACAGGCTGAGCCACCGAGCCCGGCGGAAATCTGTTCTTATGGACCAGAAACACCTTCCCCACCTCAGCTTCCTTGGATGGATCTCTCTTTCATTCCTACCCTTGATCATTTCTTTTCATTAGTTAGCCTATGGCTTACGTAGTTTTCCCATCTCTGAATATGCAAGGGCATTCCGCATCCTCCTTTTCTACTCTCTAATTTAATTGTAATTCTTTCCAAATACATTCTCAGTCATGCCTCTTCTCCTTCTCCCTTTCCTTTGCTTTCGTAAAATGGGGTTATTTAAGCCCCAGTTGCTTTTTCTCTGGGGCTGGACCCATCAAAATACTTTAAACAGAGCTTCTCTGTATCCACCTTGCCCGTAAGCAAGGGTGTGTATGTGTTCCTCACGGTAAGAAGCCAGTTGTTAGATACAAGACCACCTTGGCATCCTATCCAGTAAGCCAAGAGGACAAAAAGTTTAGAACACATTGACCTGATAGGGATGGAAAATGGGTCACTGCATTTTCAACTAGCTCTGGTCCCTGAAGGAATCAAGAAGTAGCTTGTTCATTCCTTCACAATCATTTTTGGATCACTTTCTGTGTCTAGCTCAGTGTCAGGTGCTAGAAACACCAAGGTGGCCAAGACCTGCCTTTGCTCTCAAGGACTCACAATAGGACAGGCAGGAGGAGACAGCTGAGTCCAACTGGGTCTAGTGGAAAAGCCTGTTTACTGCCTTATAAGTGGCTTCTCTTTCCCCTAAGATAATGATCTTTTACTAGTTACAAAGTAAAGGCTTGCTGGCCATGGTAACAAAATAAATAAAATTCAACTTTATTACCTTCCTGATGACATTGAGACAACGGATCAGTAGAAAATTGGAGACAATAATTTTAACCTACATACCAGCATCAATGATATTTGGCAAATATAATCGCTGTAGACACGTTGTTAAAATAGTGGAAAATTTCCTTCCTGGTTTGCAGATAGACATTGTCTTTGAGCCCCATGAGTGTCCTTGTCCCCATAGCCTGGACTGCCTGGCCACCCCTCCCCTTCCCTGGGACCTCTGAACCTCTGTGTGACCCAGCATCGCTGGGAATCTCTGCGATCTTGCTCCAATGCTATGAACAGCACACAATTCATTCTGAATGGAGAGTGTCCGTGCCCTAGTGTTTGTTGATATTTTAGTGATCACCTTGTTTGTATTGTTAGTACACACAAATAGCAGAAGCAGGAAAAAATATGCATCACAAATAAAGCCAATGGTTGTTTGGAGTTTGGCTAGGGTGGCTGTAGCAATGACAGGAAATCAGAGGTCTAATGGCTATAAAATAAGAATCATCTGAAGAGTACAACCTATGTATTGCAGCCAGCCGTATCATCTGGTTTCTTAAATGGTTCATACTAAGGATTGCTGAAGTCATGGACTAAGCGATGCTCTTACTATCTCTATTGGCCAGAAAAGTGAATAAGTTGTACCAAAACCACATTTCTTATAAGACATATTGTTACGCTTGGCTCCCTGGCCAGTAGGGTTGGTTTAATTCTCCTCTGGAAACTTCTCGAATATTAACGTCTATACACTTACTATGTATACTGTAAGTCTTTTTTGTTGCCTCTTGTGTGAATTTGTACACTACTAAACAATTTAGAAACACTATAACTGAAACACGGGCTTTGACAAACTCATTGTATATTCTCTTTATTAGTCACATTAAATTGTATGCCTGTATATTTTGAAGGATACCTACAACAAGGCTCTCAGATAGCATGAGGAAAACATATTTTAATCAAGGATTTAAGTAACTGCCATATGTCAGGAAATGTCCTGAGCATTTTTAACTATTCTTTAGTACTCACTACAACCTGTTGAGGTGGGTGTCATTTTCCTCCTGATCATTTGGGAAGACTTTGAAGATCTGAGATTTTAAACTTTGTACCTTGTTACACTTAACCTTGGAAGCCGGACATCAATTTCTTCTTAAAATTCTTTCTTTCCTTGCCTTCTTTGACTTCTTACTTGGCTCTTCTCTGCTTGATTGTTCATTACAAGTTCCTTTTCATGTGTGTTCTCTTGAAAGATTTGTGGCCTCAGTTTCCCCCTTAGACTTGTTCTCTCTGAGGATTCATCTTCCCTCTAGATGCCCATAATTTAAACCTTTATGGGAATGGGAAGAAATACCCATGACTTCACCCTTCCTTAATGCTTACACAACTCTCTCGTCACACCATTGTTTCACTCAACATCCTTCAATTCCCCCATTTCTTATAAAATAAGGTCTCAACTCCTCACGGAACTAGGAAGTTTGTCACTACCTCTCCCAGATAAAGCAGGAATCAGGGGTGCTAAGGTCTGGCTTGGAGTGTGGTTGCCCTAGGGACCTGGATAAGGCAAAGTGGCAGACAACGGCGAGCACTTGCCCAAGGACAGCAGAGACTCAGCCACAAAGGGCAATGGGTGAAGCAAGGACGGTCACCTCCTTTCCCAACACAAGGGGCACCATCTAGGGAGCTCGACCAGGAGGCAGAGCACAGGCACTGGTGAGATGACACACACCAGGGAGAGAGAAGGTTTGAAGGTTTCCAGGGGAAGACAAGAGACGAGACTGGACAAGATACCCATAGCCCCAGGAATGTGTAGGGAAGGATCCTTCAGCATCTCCACTCAGAAGACACAAAGTAAGGTATGGATATATACTTAGCACTGGTGTGTGCCCACTCTGTCCAAGTCACTCCAGATATTGCATCTAAATCTCACAGCAGGCTTTTTTTTTTTTTTTGAGTCGGAGTCTCACTGTCGCCCAGACTGGAGCGCAGTGGCTGCTCCCGGCCACCGCAGCCTCGACCTGCTGGGCTCTGGTGATCCTTCCGCCTCAGCCTTCCGAGTAGCTGGAACTACAGGCGCGCGACCACGCCCGGCTGATTTTTTTTATTTTATTGTAGAGATGAGGTCTCACCAAGTTGCCCAGATGGGTCTCAAACCCGCGGGCTCAGGCAATCCACTCACCTCAGCCTCCCCAAGCGAGGGATTACAGGCTGAGCCACCGAGCCCGGCTCACAGTAGGCATTTTAATCATCATCTTCCAGGTCAGAAAATGAGGCTCAGACAGCAGGGCATGCACACCCTGCAACATCTGTCCTGTGCTATCTATCTGCCTTCCGTCGATCCCTACCCATTCTGTGATGTTATGGCACGTTATGTGAGGCATATGACGTCATGTAACATCACGTGATGTTTTCACATACTGAAACATGCCGAGCACATCAATCACACTGCTCTGCTTTCTGCCTCTAACTCCATTCTCCACCTCCCCACCTCATTTCCTGCACCTAGTGAGATCCTATTTCTCCTTTAAGCATACTCAGAGGTTTCCCTCCTGAGGGGGCCTCCTCAGATGCTCCCTCCAATCTCACCCACTCATTGTCCAAACCCCTGGCTAAAACTCACTGCTTTCTTCCTTCCACTCTCTTCTCTCCAGTGCTTCTCACCATGTGGTCTTTCTGGTTTAGAGTTGCGGTGTGTGTGTGTGCAAGCATGTGTGTGTGTTTCGCCCACAACATTTCTGCTTTTTGTATCTTTGGATCCCCTCATGCCTGACATAATGACTGAATTCAACAAACTGCAAAAAATCTCATTTCCCCTTAAGCATCCCCAAATGTGCATTTTCTCTACCAGGCTATATTATCAGATGGGAAGGTTCATGGAAAAAACAGGATTTGGGTGACTGATTTTTATTAGGATCAATAATATGTGGCAAAAGCTCTATTACAGATAGAGACATTACAAGGAATAGAAAAAACATTTTTAAAAATGCTATAAACAAGAAAAGATTTTTTTTTTTTGCCAGAAAGTTCCAGCTTTCTTGTCTTTAATTCCTTGAATATGCTTCTTCTCTGTCATGCAATAATGGTTATTCAATATGTGTGCATCATTTATATACATGTTCTGGTGACAGTCTCTAAATTGTTGAGCACAGGTTTTCTAAGGAAAGTGTACTGTTCTGCTATTAAGGGAAACTGTCAAGCAATTTAAGCAGAAAATTTGACCTAGTAAAATGCTGACCCTTCAGAAGCTGTAATCTCATGGTGACTGCTTCTTAGAGTCTAAATACTGTCAAAAATCCATCACACGTCCTATGAGAATTAAGAGAAACAGAAGCACTCAGCTATGCCTGCATCCTTAATTGGAAATCTGCCTCTAAGACATGGATTTGAAGAGTTCACATACAATAAACACCCCAAAGCCAGTGTTTGAGTTATTACTATCATTCAGAACAACCTGGAATCAAACTTGAGAAATTATATAATCCAATCCCCGAGCTGGGGTAGGGTAAAGAGAAGTATGTAAATCCAGATAGTAATTCAATGGGTAGAATTAAAACCCAAGCCTTCTAGAATATCTGAACTTGGATCTTCCCGCTATAGATGGTTGCCCAGGCAATGTTGTTTATATACTAAAAATGGAGCCCAATTAAAAAATGGGCAAAAGACTTGCATAGACATTTCTCCAGAAAAGATACACGAATGGCCAATAAACATATGAAAAGATGCTTGAGGACAGAATCATTAGGAAAATCCAAATCAAAACAACAGTGAGATAACACTTCAACCCCATTAGGTTGGCTCTGTTAAAAATAAAAAGTAAGAAAAATAAACAAAAACAGAAATTAACAAGTGTTGACAAGGATATGGAGAAGCTGGAAATTTTGAGCACTGTTGGTGGGAATGCCAAATGATGCAGCTACTGTGGAAAACAGTATGGTGGTTTCTCAACAAATTAAAAACAAAATGATCATATGATTCAGCAATTCCACTTCTGGACATGACCCCAAAGAATTGAAAGCAAGGACTTGTAGAGATAGTTGTATCTTCACATCTTAGCAGCATTGTTTGCAATAGCCAAAAGTTGGAAACAATCCAAGTGTCCACTGACAGAGAAATGAATAAACAAAACATGGTATATACCTACAATTAAATATTTACTCGACCTTAACAAGGAAGGAAACTTTGACACATGACAGCACATGGATGAAACTTGAGGGCATTGCGCTAAGTGAAATAAGCCAGACACAAAAGAACAAATATGATACAATTCCTCTTCTATACGTTTCCTAGAATAGTCAAATTCATGGAAACAGAAACTAGAATCGTGGTTGCCAGGATCTGCGTGGGGAGAAGGGAGACTTGGGAATTCGGAATTATTATTTAACAAGGACAGAGCTTCAGTTTTGCCAAATGGATGGATGGTGGTGGTGGGAGCACAACCGGGTGAATATACTTAACACTGCTGGATTATGCAGTTAGAATGGTTAAAATGGCAAATTTTATGTTAGATCTACCTTTATCTATTTAATATGATTAAATATATCATTTAACCACATACAATATAATTAACATTTTAAAAGTGGAGAAAGAAAGTAAAACCTCCTTATCTTTTTCACCAAGCGAGGACAAAGAGGGTGGGAGGTCAGAAGAGCCGGAATCCAATGCTCACGCTGAAGAGATGCTCACAAGGAAAAGGGTGATGCCTATGAGCCCCTGGGTGGGTTTCGATGACCGCCAGACTCCTCCCCACTTGCAGATGGATATTCAAAATGTCTTCCTTGGAGTTTCTTTCTTTTTCTTTTAATAGGAGGCTGTGTTAGAATGCAAATCAGTGCTGTTCTTGGGAGCTACCACACAATCACATCACTTGAGCCTTAAGGAATCCCTCTGAGAACTGGTTCTGAGGGGAGACAGGGAGGGGGTATCAAAACCAGAGTCTACCATTGCAGAGAATTATTTCTTCCTTCCTTCCTTTCTTTCTTTCTTTCTTTTTTTCTTTCTTTCTTTCTTTCTTTCAGTTTGAGGCTCACTCTGTAGTCTACCATTCCAAAGAATTCTTCCGTCCTTCCTTCCTTTCTTTCTTTCTTTCTTTCAGTTTGAGGCTCACTCTGTTGTCCAGGCTGCAGTGTCATGGTAAGCTCACGGCCACCCCCACGTCGACCTTCTGTGCTCCAGCCATCCTTCTGCCTCAGTCTTGCTAGTAGCTGGAACTACAGGTGCATGCTACCACGCCTGGCTATTTTTTATTTTATTGTCAAGACAAGGTCTCACCAAGTTGCCTGGCCGGGTCTCGAGCGTGGGGGCTCAGGAAATCCACTTGCCTCGGCCTACCAAAGTGCTGGGATTACAGGCCGAGCCACTGAGCCCAGCCCCAAAGGATTCTTTCTTATTTATCTCGCTCCCGTTTGTGGTTGGTTTTAAGTCTCTGGTGGGGGCTGGTGAATCTTTCAAACAGTACAAATAATCACCTTTGCTCTGTATCATACAAGAGTTTCCTTTTAGAAATGGAAAATGACAAAACCCTGATGGGTCTCTGCTCATACCACCCTACGGACAGTAGGATGTGTTAGCAGCCCCTTTCTACCTACTGCTTGTGGTGTCATCATGCTTGGTCGGTGTCTCAGCACAAGATGTGTCACTCGGAGGGCGCCCTTATGCCGGGGGCCACATAGGGTTAGGGTCCGAGTATCGCTCTGCTGCTCTCCCTTGACACCAACAAATCAAAGGGAACATGTAGAAAGAGTTTTATTTCTGAATTTGAATCCAGGGAGCAGAGCCAGACTCGAGGTCTTCCCCCTTCAGGCTTTATAGTTCACTTTTAGAAGTCCAGAGTTTTTGGTGACTATTCATTAGCCACATGACCAGCAAAGCATTGTAGAGATTTTCAGTTACAGTCGCATTTCATCAATAGTGACATTTTACGGTCCAGACTTGTATCAGAGGTATCTCACAGCTTTTATCAGTAAGGCTCGGCAAATGCATTAATCAAGCTTGCCATAGAGTCAAGGGAGTTTCCGAGGCCCAAGACATGCATGACGCAAAAGTTACACAAATCACAAAACTTATGATTGCGTTGATACAAAAGTTATACAAATCATAAGACTTGTGATTACATTGATACAAAAGTTATACAAATCACAAGACTTGCGATTACATCGATACTATGTTATTCAAACCTATGACTATTAAGAAAAGGGAATAAGTGGGGATTTACATCTTTCAGTTGATTGGGCATAGTCTGCGGGGAAGTCAAGGATCCCTTGAAGCTACTTAGCTCTCAGGAGTGCACAGTAGCTCTTGAACCCTTGCCACGCCCTTCTCTCGGGGCTGTGGCAATATGGACAGAAATTAGAGGGTCTCTGTATCAATGGGAGTTAGTTCTGATAGATGGGCTGGCATCTAGGAGGTGACGAGAGACAGCGATTTCCCAAGCCTTGGGTCAAAGAGGGAACAGCTTCAGAACTTGAAAAACCTAGGGCAACCCCCTGGGGTCCTCTCCCCCTGTGGGAGCTTTTCTGTTCTCGCAATAAATCCTGATTTCTAAAAAAAAAAAAAAAAAGATAAGAAAAAAAAAAAACTAGATGGTTTCATATTATGCTTGGTCCTGGGGCAGAAGGGGAAGCAGTGGATGAGAGGGTGAGACTGCAGAGGACGTGGGGGCAAGAGCAATCCTGGGGGCAGGAATGACTGAATTTAGGCAAAGACATGGAAACAAATAAACCCCCGATATTCTAAGAAACCACCCACCACTGCTAATTCATTTGACTGAGGCCTGGAGAAACTGTTGGTGCTTGACTAGATTGTGGTGGCAAGCCAGGCTCAGTGGCTCAGCCTGTAATCCCGCACTTTGGGAGGCTGAGGTAAGTGAATTGCCTGAGCCCACGGGTTCGAGACCCGCCTGGGCAACTTGGCGAGACCTCATCTCTACAATAAATCAAAAAATTAGCTGGGCATGGTAGCGCACGCCTGTAGTTCCAGCTGCTTGGAAGGCTGAGTCAGAAGGATCGCCGGAGCCCAGCAGGTCGAGGCTGCGGTGACCGGGAGCATGCCACTGCACTCCGATCTGGGCAACAGAGTGAGACTCCAACTCAAAAAAAAAAAAAAAAGATTGTGGTGGCAGAGAAAAAATCGGAATCCAGGGTCATTTCAAGGTTCATTTCCGGATGACTTGTAGAATGGTGTTACCATGAACAGACGGACTTACACAGAAATGGAAAGATAGAACAAACCAATACAGACATCTGAGAACACGCAGGGAGGCATTGATGACACAGAAAGGAAGGTGGCAAGCACGGAGTAGAATTGCCAAGTAAGCAAAAAATGCTACAGGAAACGAAAATTCTAATCCTGACCGAATCGCTGATTTATTGAGTAACTTGGGAAGAGTCACTTAATTAACCTCCCCCAGATTAAGCTCACCATTCTCTTCTCCGTATGGAGATAATGTGTACAATTAACTAATACTCACAGACTTTAAAAATGAGTTCTATTTATAGGTCATTAAGAGACTCTGCGTCTCAGATTTGTTTCTGAGCACTGCTCTTCAAGAAGGTCATGGGTAAGACCAATGATCACTTATGTCCAGAGGATGGCCCCAGGCTGGGGGTGGGCTGGAAATAATATCTATGTGCATCGTGCGAGGTTCTGTTTTACATACACAAATGATTTAAATGTTATGAAAAGGTGATTTTGCAGATATAATTACAAATATAGCAATGAACAAATATAATAATGTATATATAATTACGAGTGTAGTAATAAACAGGTGTACCAATACAACCCGGAAATGAAAGAATCCTCTCAGAGGGCTTAAGA
The DNA here is from genome assembly GCA_963574415.1 of Tarsius wallacei. NCBI lineage: Eukaryota > Metazoa > Chordata > Mammalia > Primates > Tarsiidae > Tarsius > Tarsius wallacei. The sequence goes on from CAUYQG010148295.1 coordinate 28,661, forward strand.
GCTCTGCTATCTGCTGGTTGTGTGACGTTGAGCAAATTGTTTAAAGTCTCTGTGCCTCCATTTCCTCATCCCTGTAAGGGAGAGAGTAACAGGACTTACCTCAGAATGATTGTAAGGATTAAGTAAGTTGATACACGGAAAATATTTAAAAGATGGCTCATCGTAAGTGCTCAATAAGCATCAGCACTTGTATTGGAATGTGGCAGCTAGACCACGTGACAGGAATGTCACAGGGAGGCAGTGATTCCTATATAGTGTGGAGGTTGTCAGGATGGCCATTTCTCCTCCTATCTGTGAGTCCAGAAACATTACAATAGGAAACAACAGGATGTAGTACAATTCAATGCAATACAACACAATGTGCAAAACATCAGCCAGCATTTTGATCAACTCTATTCACCTTAAAGCTGTCAACCTGGCTATAATCAATAAATAATGAAGTAACTGATACCTATTAGAGTCCCGAAAGTCTAGGGACTTGCTCCCCCAGAACTGCCTGATATTTCACCTCCCAGAACCCTGACTCTTAACACGAATGGCCCAATAGGGCACGAAGTCCCACGCAATCTGGTTCTCAGCTATGGCTCACGTGTGTCGAATTTTCTCCAAGGATAGCCTGACATCTAGCTCACTGGTGTGGGCAACCATCCCTCACACACCTTTGTCTCACCTGGGGCAGGTAGCACTTGCCAAGCACGTGAGTCAATTGACGGATTGAAAATAAATATGCAGCTCTGCCTGTAATCAGATGAGGCAATTGACAGAGTCCTAGCCAAGTGTAATGCTTAATTATAGCAAGTAGAATCGTCAATTTGCTTCACATTTCACATTTGCAGTTTTCTTTTTTGTTTAAATAAATATAGACGGGCAGCATTCTCGGCCCCCTCCTGCTCTGGGAGTTTTTCTGTCCTCTCAAGAAATCCTACTTTCTCAAAAATAAATAAATGATTAGAGACAGACGTGTTTTTATTATAAGTAGCTCAACTCCTTTGGGGATACAAGGTATACATTGGAAATAAATAAACAAATGCCAGTCGGGCATGTTCCCTGAAAGATGGCCAGGATTTTACAGATTTTGGAGCCCAGGGCATATTATCTTTTGAAAAGACACCCATTTTCCTTTCTGCATGCCAGTCTACAGAGGAAGAAGTGCTTATGAACCAAAGCAGACGAGAGTCTGACGGGGGGGGGGGGGGGCAGACAGTTAAACCCCCGCCATGAAAGGCATTCAAAGTTTTCCAAAGGGTGGGTAAATTTGCCCCAATGGTGGGGC